>CM042410.1:2529551-2687051 GCA_023634145.1 Thymallus thymallus
TCCCTAGCACACACACAGACAATTCATTATCATTTTGTAGCAGAATTGTCATTCATAGAAATATGTTTGTTGTTGTAGAAGTCCAGACAGTCGGCCTATGAGAACGAGGAGGATCTCTCTGTGAAGTACAACAACAACTCTGGTACGTCATCAGCACTATGGTTTAAATAGACCATGAATATACTCCTTCTGAAATGTCTACAAATATGTTAATTATCTTAAGGTACAGAATGTATGCACGCATGGTGGGGGGAAAGCATTGGATAAAAATGTCTGCTAAATGGCTTATTATTATTATTATTATTAATAATAATATTATGGTCAGGTTCCTAACTCTTCTATATGATAAGACAAAAATGTGAACTGTGTTTTCAATGTGGCTAAAGCATGCTCTGGTGGGGCTGCAAGGTAAACAGTACAACTAGGTAGTTATATAGTATAGACTGCAAGGTAAACAGTACAACTAGGTAGTTATATAGTATAGACTGCAAGGTAAACAGTACAACTAGGTAGTTATATAGTATAGACTGCAAGGTAAACAGTACAACTAGGTAGTTATATAGTATAGACTGCAAGGTAAACAGTACAACTAGGTAGTTATATAGTATAGACTGCAAGGTAAACAGTACAACTAGGTAGTTATATAGTATAGACTGCAAGGTAAACAGTACAACTAGGTAGTTATATAGTATAGACTGCAAGGTAAACAGTACAACTAGGTAGTTATATAGTATAGACTGCAAGGTAAACAGTACAACTAGGTAGTTATATAGTACAGACTGCAAGGTAATAACATAGTACAAGTAGGTAGTTATATAGTATTGGGTTGGAGTTAAAACCTACAGGAGGGTGGCCCTCCAGGAACAGGGTTGGAGTTAAAACCTACAGGAGGGTGGCCCTCCAGGAACAGGGTTGGAGTTAAAACCTACAAGAGGGTGGCCCTCCAGGAACAGGGTTGGAGTTAAAACCTACAGGAGGGTATCTCTTCAGGAACAGGGTTGGAGTTAAAACCTACAGGAGGGTGGCCCTCCAGGAACAGGGTTGGAGTTAAAACCTACAGGAGGGTAAACTCTCCAGGAACAGGGTTGGAGTTAAAACCTACAGGAGGGTATCTCTCCAGGAACAGGGTTGGAGTTAAAACCTACAGGAGGGTATCTCTCCAGGAACAGGGTTGGAGTTAAAACCTACAGGAGGGTATCTCTCCAGGAACAGGGTTGGAGAGCCCTTACCTAGATAGTTATATAGTACTATAGTTTAGGATTTTAAAACTGGCATTAGAAAATGTCCATACAAATGGATGACTTGGCAGCTTTGTTTATCCTGCAACACTGACATGGCAACACTGTTTACACTGCAATGCCTCCACATAGTGACTGGCTGACTGATTGGCGGATTGGCTGACAGACTGATCTGATCTTCCTTTCTTTAGGTTCAGGAGCCAGCTCCCCACCCACCTGCCCCTCCTCCCCCACCCCTCCTCACACTACAGGTAGGTAGCAACTATATAAACATGAATATATGTAGCCTTTAGCAGCTAATCAGCCTGGTATGTTAAACAGTGTTTTCCACTAGGGCCAGCTAATCAGCCTGTTATGTTAACAGTGTTTTCCACTAGGGCCAGCTAATCAGCCTGTTATGTTAAACAGTGTTTTCCACTAGGGCCAGCTAATCAGCCTGGTATGTTAAACAGTGTTTTCCACTAGGGCCAGCTAATCAGCCTGTTATGTTAACAGTGTTTTCCACTAGGGCCAGCTAATCAGCCTGTTATGTTAAACAGTGTTTTCCACTAGCGCCAGCTAATCAGCCTGTTATGTTAACAGTGTTTTCCACTAGCGCCAGCTAATCAGCCTGTTATGTTAAACAGTGTTTTCCACTAGGGCCAGCTAATCAGCCTGTTATGTTAAACAGTGTTTTCCACTAGGGCCAGCTAATCAGCCTGTTATGTTAAACAGTGTTTTCCACTAGCGCCAGCTAATCAGCCTGTTATGTTAAACAGTGTTTTCCACTAGGGCCAGCTAATCAGCCTGTTATGTTAACAGTGTTTTCCACTAGGGCCAGCTAATCAGCCTGTTATGTTAAACAGTGTTTTCCACTAGCGCCAGCTAATCAGCCTGTTATGTTAACAGTGTTTTCCACTAGCGCCAGCTAATCAGCCTGTTATGTTAAACAGTGTTTTCCACTAGGGCCAGCTAATCAGCCTGTTATGTTAAACAGTGTTTTCCACTAGGGCCAGCTAATCAGCCTGTTATGTTAAACAGTGTTTTCCACTAGCGCCAGCTAATCAGCCTGTTATGTTAAACAGTGTTTTCCACTAGGGCCAGCTAATCAGCCTGTTATGTTAACAGTGTTTTCCACTAGCGCCAGCTAATCAGCCTGTTATGTTAAACAGTGTTTTCCACTAGGGCCAGCTAATCAGCCTGTTATGTTAAACAGTGTTTTCCACTAGGGCCAGCTAATCAGCCTGTTATGTTAAACAGTGTTTTCCACTAGGGCCAGCTAATCAGCCTGTTATGTTAAACAGTGTTTTCCACTAGGGCCAGCTAATCAGCCTGTTATGTTAAACAGTGTTTTCCACTAGGGCCAGCTAATCAGCCTGTTATGTTAACAGTGTTTTCCACTAGCGCCAGCTAATCAGCCTGTTATGTTAACAGTGTTTTCCACTAGCGCCAGCTAATCAACCTGTTATGTTAAACAGTGTTTTCCACTAGCGCCAGCTAATCAGCCTGTTATGTTAAACAGTGTTTTCCACTAGGGCCAGCTAATCAGCCTGTTATGTTAAACAGTGTTTTCCACTAGGGCCAGCTAATCAGCCTGTTATGTTAAACAGTGTTTTCCACTAGGGCCAGCTAATCAGCCTGTTATGTTAAACAGTGTTTTCCACTAGGGCCAGCTAATCAGCCTGTTATGTTAAACAGTGTTTTCCACTAGGGCCAGCTAATCAGCCTGTTATGTTAAACAGTGTTTTCCACTAGCGCCAGCTAATCAGCCTGTTATGTTAAACAGTGTTTTCCACTAGCGCCAGCTAATCAGCCTGTTATGTTAACAGTGTTTTCCACTAGGGCCAGCTAATCAGCCTGTTATGTTAACAGTGCTTTCCACTAGGGCCAGCTAATCAGCCTGTTATGCACTCATTTTCAGCCGGAGAAATATTCCACTTCATATTAACTTGGCTACTTTTCATTTAAACGTTTTCAATTTGCTAGTCGGTCTCCCACTAGAATGATATGCATCTTCTAGCAATCTATTGATAGGACAGGCACCTGTCAGTTATAAAGCCATGACAGGGAAACTCATCAGAGAGGAAGAGGCGAAGCGAGAGGTCCTTTCTCTCACCAAAATCAATGCGTTTCTATTAGCTTTTTTGGACCTAAGCATGTCGCCTGCTTTCCCGTTGTTAGGGCGGAGACACAAGCATCTCGTCATTATATACATATCTCTGGTTGCAGTCAAATGTCTTTATACAGAGGAGGGAAAGAGCATGATGCTGGTGAATTTGCACGTCCCATGTAATGTAAGTGGTAACGATGAGTCGAAATCCACTTTGCCTAATTATTGTTTTCTGGCACATTAATTTATTTTATTTTGTGCGTTTCACATTGCCAGTTAGTTTTTATAAACGGTGTCAAACTGACTGAATAAAGGCAACCTGCTATAACCCTTTGCCATTCATAAATGGTGCCTTCAGAAAGTATTCACACCCCTTGACATTTTCCATATTTTGTTGTTACAAAGTGGGATTTAATTGTAATTTTTTACAAGAGGGGGAGGGAGAGAGGGAGGGAGAGAGGGAGAGAGGGAGAGAGGGAGGGAGGGAGGGAGGGAGGGAGAGAGAACCTACTCATTCTTTTTAGATTTAACTAGGCAAGTCAGTTAAGAACAAATTATTTACAATGACGGCCTACACCGGCCAAACTCGGATGACGCTGGGCCAATTGTGCGCTGCCCTATGGGACTCCCAATCACAGGTGGTTGTGATACAGTCTGGATTAGAACCAGGTTGTCTGTAGTGACACCTCTAAACACTGAGATGCAGTGCCTTAGACCACTGTGCCACTTGGGAGCCAGGAACAGGGTTTTTCTTTTTTTAAAATATTTTATTCATTGTAGAATAATAGTGAAGACATCAAAACTATGAAATAACACTTATGGAATCATGTAGTAACCAAAAGAGTGTTAAACAAATCAAAATATATTTTATATATTTGAGATTCTTCAAAATAGCCACCCTTTGCCTTGATGACAGCTTTGCACACTCTTGGCATTCTCTCAACCAGCTTCACCTGGAATGCATTTCCAACAGCCTTGAAGGAGTTCTCACATATGCTGAGCCCTTGTTGGCTGCTTTTCCTGCACTCTGCAGTCCAACTCATCCCAAACCATCTCAATTGGGTTGAGGTCAGGTGATTGTGGAGGCCAGGTCATCTGATGCAGCACTCCATCACTCTCCTTCTTGGTCAAATAGCCCTTACACAGCCTGGAGGTGTGTTGGGTCATTGTCCTGTTGAAAAATAAATTATAGTCCCACTAAGCGCAAACCAGATGGGATGGCGTATCGCTGCAGAATGCTGTGGTAGCCATGATGGTTAAGTGTGCCTTGAATTCTAAATAAATCACTGAAAGTGTCACCAGCAAAGCACCATCACACCTCCTTCTCCATACTTCACGATGGGAACCACGCATGTGGAGATCATTCGTTCACCTACTCTGCGTCTCACAAAGCCACAGCTGTTGGAACCAAAAATCTCTAATTTGGACTCATCAGACCAAAGGACAGATTTACACCGGTCTAATGTCCATTGCTCGTGTTTTTCGGCCCAAGCAAGTCTCTTCTTCTTATTGGTGTCCTTTAGTAGTGGTTTCTTTGCAGCAATTCAACCATGAAGGCCTGATTCACACAGTCTCCTCTGAACAGTTGATGTTGAGATGTGTCTGTTACTTGAACTCTGTTAAGCATTTACAGTATTTGGGCTGCAATCTGAAGCTGGTAACTCTAATGAACTTATCCTCTGCAGCAGAGGTAACTCTCGGTCTTCCTTTCTTGTGGTGGTTCTCATAAGAGCCAGTTTCATCATAGCGCTTGATGGTTTTTGCGACTGCACTTGAAGAAACGTTCAAATTTTCCGGATTTTACCAAATATGGCTATCTTCTGTATACCACCCCACCTTGTCACAACACAACTGATTGGCTCAAACGCATCAAGAAGGAAAGAAATTCCACATATTAACAAGGCATACCTGTTAATTGAAATGCATTGCAGTTCACTACCTCATGAAGCTGGTTGAGAGAATGCCAAGAGTGTGCAAAGCTGTCATCAAGGCAAAGGGTGGATACTTTGAAGAATAGATTTATTTTAACGCTTTTTTTGGTTACTACATCATTCCATATGTGTTATTTCATGTTATTTCATACAATGTAGAAAATAGTAAAAAAATAAAGAAAAACCCTTGAATACATGTTAGTGTCATCTTTGGCAGCAATGACAGCTGTACGTCTTTCTGGGCAGGAATGTACAATATTTGCAAATTATATATTTTTTTAAGTTCTTCAAGCTCTGTCAAATTGGTTGTTGGTAATTGCTAAACAGTTTCCAATTGGCTGATTCATCGCCCCTCCTCTCCCCTGGAACTATTCCTCAGGTCGTTGCTGTAAATCAGTCACCTTACCTGGTAAAATAAGGATAAAAGAAGAGCAATTTTCAGGTCTTGCCATAGATTTTCAAGCCAATTTAAGTCAAAACTGTAACTAGGACACTGAAGAACATTCAATGTCATCTTGGTAACCAATTCCAGTGTAGATTTGGCCTTGTGTTTTAGGTTATTGTCCTGCTGAAAGGTGAATTTGTCTCCCAGTGTCTGTTGGAAAGCAGACTGAAACAGGTTTTCCAATAGGATTCTGTCTGTGCTTTGCTCCATTCCATTTTTATAAAGGAAAAATCCCTAGTCCTTAACGATTACAAGCATACCCATAACATGATGCAGCCTCCACCATACCATAACATGATGCAGCCACCACCATACCATAACATGATGCAGCCACCACCATACCATAACATGATGCAGCCACCACCATACCCATAACATGATGCAGCCACCACCATACCCATAACATGATGCAGCCACCACCAGACCCATAACATGATGCAGCCACCACCATACCCATAACATGATGCAGCCACCACCATACCCATAACATGATGCAGCCTCCACTAGACCCATAACATGATGCAGCCACCACCATACCCATAACATGATGCAGCCTCCACCATACCCATAACATGATGCAGCCTCCACCAGACCCATAACATGATGCAGCCACCACCATACCCATAACATGATGCAGCCTCCACCATACCCATAACATGATGCAGCCACCACCAGACCCATAACATGATGCAGCCTCCACCATACCCATAACATGATGCAGCCTCCACCATACCCATAACATGATGCAGCCTCCACCATACCCATAACATGATGCAGCCTCCACCATACCCATAACATGATGCAGCCTCCACCATACCCATAACATGATGCAGCCACCACCATACCCATAACATGATGCAGCCACCACTAGACCCATAACATGATGCAGCCTCCACCATACCATAACATGATGCAGCCACCACCATACCCATAACATGATGCAGCCTCCACCAGACCCATAACATGATGCAGCCACCACCATACCATAACATGATGCAGCCACCACCATACCATAACATGATGCAGCCTCCACCATACCCATAACATGATGAAGCCACCACCATACCCATAACATGATGCAGCCACCACCATACCCATAACATGATGCAGCCACCACCATACCATAACATGATGCAGCCACCACCATACCATAACATGATGCAGCCACCACCATACCCATAACATGATGCAGCCTCCACCATACTTGACAATATGAAGAGTGGTACTCAGCGATGTGTTGGATTTGCCCCAAACATAACGATTTGTATTCAGGACATAAAGTACATTTCTTTGCCACATTCCTGTTTTACATTAGTTTTACATTAGTGCCTTATTGCAAACAGGATGCATGTTTTCTGTACAGACTTCCTTCTTTTCACTCTGTCAGTTAGGTTAGTATTGTGGAGTAACTACCATGTTGTTGATCCATCCTCAGTTAGGTTAGTATTGTGGAGTTACTACCATGTTGTTGATCCATCCTCAGTTAGGTTAGTATTGTGGAGTTACTACCATGTTGTTGATCCATCCTCAGTTAGGTTAGTATTGTGGAGTTACTACAATGTTGTTGATCCATCCTCAGTTTTCTCCGATCACAGCCATTCAACTCTTAACTGTTTTAAAGTCACCATTGGCCTCCTGGTGAAATCCCTGAGCGGATTCCTTCTTCTCTTCTTCTTCCTTCTTCGCCTGTATCTTTGTAGTGACTGGGTGTATTGATACACCATCCATAGTGTAATTAATAACTTCACCATGGTCACAGGGAGATTGTGTCTGCTTTTTTGTTTTCTTTTACTCTGTTCCAATAGGTGCCCTACTTTGTGAGTCGTTGAAAAACCTCCCTGGTCTTTGTGATTTGAAATTCACTGCTCGACTGAGGGACCTTTTAGAGAAGATTGTATGTGTGGGGTAGAGAGATGAAGTAGTCCCTCAAATCACATTAAACACTATTATTGCACAAAGAGTGAGTCCATGCAACGTATTATATAGGACTTGTTTAGTAATTGTTTACTCCTGAACTTATTTAGACTTGCCGTAACAAAGGGGTTGAATACTTATTGACTGAAGACATTTACGCTTTACATTTTGTATTTCCTGCAACTTTCTGAAGATGCCCCTGTCTGTGTGTGTGATGTACATCTACCACTTTGTGTAGCCATTAGCGATTATGCTAAAGAAAACAGTCTTCTGGTAGATGGTAAGGCTTTCCCAAAATTCTTCTGAATTAAATGTTACAAAAACACAGCTGAACAACAGCCTCTTGCTAGGGACATACTTGAAGGGTAACTACAACCCAAAATAAAAATGTATCAGATTTTCCCAGACCTGAAAGGTCTCCTGATGTGGTTCAAGCATTGTTGTGGATTTACAACATCCTATTGTTGTTTTTCTATTTAAAAAGTCTAATTTTATTTTTGACAGCGAAAACCTGAAGAAAATGGGCAAAACAGAAAACTGTAAAACAAAACCTTAGATTTTTAAGATAATGTGAGCTATTTACTTCATTTTTCTGTTTTAATCAAATACATAATTTGACAGGATTACAATACAATTCATATATTGCGGTAAAATTGTAATCTCAAAAGAAGACAGGTTAAAGGTTTAATGTTCTCTTACTTAGAGAATAGTCCTGTTCATATAGGCCTAAAACCTACACCATATCCAAAATAACTAACAACACACTGAATTAGTATATTTTCAGTCATTTAAATTGTAAAGTCATGTCTTTCTACACAATACCACAACACATTGTTCCAGTCTGGGAGCTACATAATGTTGCTGTGTATTTCAGATGGAATCAAGGCATTAGAATGTACTATGAGGCAATCATAATAATAATTCTGCAAAGAAATCTGAACCCAGGAAGGGCAATCCTCCGGACCTCCCTGGCATGGGCGCACCTGGTTGGCTACTTTTTCAATTTGGCTGGCTACTCTAGGTACTTGTGGAAAACACTGGTTAAATATGTCTATGCTAGGTGCCAATGTACCAGGACCTAGACTATAACTCTGGCAGCTTTGAAATCAGTCAGCACCCTGCCCATTGTTACTGATGGGAGTAGTAGTTTCACCTCAGTGATGAGGTCTGTTGTGTTTGTAACCGTGTCTTAGCAGTGTTCTGTATGGTGATGCTCCCCCTTGTGTCTGTTCATGATGTCTTAAGTTCGAACCAAGAGCATGACAATGTTACTGTCTGTGATTACAAGGAAGATTGCATTTGTTTGCATACATATTGGAGTATAATTCAACAACCATATTGTATATTAGACTAGTAAGGCTATTAGTTTTATCTGGTGAAGCTGATTGGTTACTTTAAGGTTTGTAATGATGTTGTCATTATGTGATAATATTGTAGATAGTTTTTCTGGTCATACTTCTTCTTCTTCCACTCAGCTAATCAGTAATCACACCATACTGTAAATAATGAACATTCGTTTTGATTAACAGTAGTATTGATTGTACTCTCAAGGTACCAACGACCAATAACAGTAATCCACCTGCCTCTCTTTTTCTCCCTTTGCTGTCTGTCTGCCAAGTAGAGCATGCACCATTTTGAACATGTGTGGGGTAAAGTAAACTAATAATGATTCCTATATGTTTAAAGCTGTAGTCGACCCTGGATCACAGCCAAGTACACTACAATACAGTACTCTGTACTGCTGTACACTACAATACAGTACTCTGTACTGCTGTACACTACAATACAGTACTCTGTACTGCTGTACACTACAATACAGTACTCTGTACTGCTGTACACTACAATACAGTACTCTGTACTGCTGTACACTACAATACAGTACTCTGTACTGCTGTACAATACAGTACTCTGTACTGCTGTAGTTTGGCTTGTCTCCATAGTAGAAGTATGGAATGACATTGCTCAGAGAACTAAAGAAAGGAATACTAACGGAGAAACACTCATTGTTTTGCAAAATTCACATCTCTGAATTATGGAAATATTTTATAGCTTTATACTATAGAACCTATAACCTATTCTAGATTACATAATCTTGATTCAACAGAGTAAATTACAAATCCAACAGGATTATATCAGTTTTGTAGTAGTGAGAGATCAGTTTTGTAGTAGTGAGAGATCAGTTTTGTAGTAGTGAGAGATCAGTTTTGTAGTAGTGAGAGATCAGTTTTGTAGTAGTGAGATATCAGTTTTGTAGTAGTGAGAGATCAGTTTTGTAGTAGTGAGATATCAGTTTTGTAATAGTGAGAGATCAGTTTTGTAATAGTGAGAGATCAGTTTTGTAATAGTGAGAGATCAGTTTTGTAGTAGTGAGATATCAGTTTTGTAATAGTGAGAGATCAGTTTTGTAATAGTGAGAGATCAGTTTTGTAGTAGTGAGATATCAGTTTTGTAGTAGTGAGATATCAGTTTTGTAGTAGTGAGATATCAGTTTTGTAATAGTGAGATATCAGTTTTGTAGTAGTGAGAGATCAGTTTTGTAGTAGTGAGAGATCAGTTTTGTAATAGTGAGAGATCAGTTTTGTAATAGTGAGAGATCAGTTTTGTAATAGTGAGAGATCAGTTTTGTAGTAGTGACATTACACTGTTCAACTTCTCTAACACCAACCTTCTTCAGATTTCTGCTCAGCTAAACATCAAAGATTAGTAGCTACAATGTAATTAAAGATGTATTTTATTTCATCTTCTGCATTGATTTGCCTTTGCTTGCTTGGTAAAAGGGTGTCTGCAACTTTAAAACATCACAATCTGCAATGATCCACACATTAAGGGCTATTCCTTTTTTGGGATATTTATTTTCACCATTGTCATTGATATTGACCACCTCCAACAAACGTTTTGAACACAACCCTTGGAGACTCAAACACTGCCTGAAGCACAAGTGTACATTATAGATTGTGATCCCTGTGTTGGTGGTGGGATTGGAAACACTGTTACAGAAAAAAATATATATTTATGTATTCTTATACATAAACTACCACTCATGTTCTAACTGTTGATTTCTTGTTGATGCAGGAGTTGCACCACCTCCTCCTCCACCTCCTCCTTCAAGTGCTAATCCTAGCCAGTCCCACACCCCTCCACATCCTCCTCCCCCTGGATCAGGTCCTCCTCCTGACAACTGTGTTGGGCGTGGTGCCCTCCTCAGCTCTATCACGTCATTCAGTAAAGACAAACTGAAGAAAGCAGTGACCGTCGACCCCAGCATCCAACACTCTGAAGAGTATCGCTCACCTTTCTCATCCTGACCATGTGTTCCCAGCCACCCCTAAAGGTTACCTGTCATCCTGACCCTGTGTTCCCAGCCACCCCTAAAGGTTACCTATCATCCTGACCATGTGTTCCCAGCCACCCCTAAAGGTTACCTGTCATCCTGACCATGTGTTCCCAGCCACCCCTAAAGGTTACCTGTCATCCTGACCCTGTGTTCCCAGCCACCCCTAAAGGTTACCTGTCATCCTGACCCTGTGTTCCCAGCCACCCCTAAAGGTTACCTGTCATCCTGACCCTGTGTTCCCAGCCACCCCTAAAGGTTACCTATCATCCTGACCCTGTGTTCCCAGCCACCCCTAAAGGTTACCTATCATCCTGACCCTGTGTTCCCAGCCACCCCTAAAGGTTACCTATCATCCTGACCCTGTGTTCCCAGCCACCCCTAAAGGTTACCTGTCATCCTGACCCTGTGTTCCCAGCCACCCCTAAAAGGTTACCTATCATCCTGACCCTGTGTTACCAGCCACCCCTAAAGGTTACCTGTCATCCTGACCCTGTGTTCCCAGCCACCCCTAAAGGTTACCTATCATCCTGACCCTGTGTTCCCAGCCACCCCTAAAGGTTACCTATCATCCTGACCCTGTGTTCCCAGCCACCCCTAAAGGTTACCTGTCATCCTGACCCTGTGTTCCCAGCCACCCCTAAAAGGTTACCTATCATCCTGACCCTGTGTTACCAGCCACCCCTAAAGGTTACCTGTCATCCTGACCCTGTGTTCCCAGCCACCCCTAAAGGTTACCTGTCATCCTGACCCTGTTTTCCCAGCCACCCCTAAAGGTTACCTGTCATCCTGACCCTGTGTTCCCAGCCACCCCTAAAGGTTACCTGTCATCCTGACCCTGTGTTCCCAGCCACCCCTAAAGGTTACCTGTCATCCTGACCCTGTGTTCCCAGCCACCCCTAAAGGTTACCTGTCATCCTGACCATGTGTTCCCAGCCACCCCTAAAGGTTACCTGTCATCCTGACCCTGTGTTCCCAGCCACCCCTAAAGGTTACCTGTCATCCAGTGAGACGACTATGAAAGAACTGTCGGTTTCGCCACAGTGAGACGACTATGAAAGAACTGTCGGTTTCGCCACAGTGAGACGACTATGAAAGAACTGTCGGTTTCGCCACAGTGAGACGACTATGAAAGAACTGTCGGTTTCGCCACAGTGAGACGACTATGAAAGAACTGTCGGTTTCGCCACAGTGAGACGACTATGAAAGAACTGTCCGTATAATGTTTATTGAATTTTGGACAGTTGTACTTCAATGTTTATCGTATCTGTATTCTTTTATTTGAGCTTTTTGTTGTCTTCGAATGAATAGAGGAGATGCTGTTGGACTGTCTGTGTTGCTTATGTCTATGTGCCACATTCATCTCTGTGCCTGCGTCAATACATGGTCTGCCTCCCAAATGGCATCCCATTTCCTATATAGTGCACTACTTAGGAGTCCACTATATAGTGAATAGGGTGCCATTTCAAATGCACACATAGATACAAAATTCATGGACGCCGCAAGGATTAAAACCAGATTACCCATGGTCGCTTGTTTAGTAATGACCACCAGAAATCTGTCATCAGTCAGTATGCAAAATAACTAACCAAAATGATATGACATAATGTACTTACTTAATCAGTAACAGTATACAGGTTAAGATTCAAATACCTTTTAAAGGTGGTTTTGCCTTTTCCTCTCCAAATTAGCAGTGTAAAGATGTTGAAGGATCACTTTCTCTGCTGCACTTTATGGGAGGGGGGGTTCTCTCAATGATCCAGGATTTACTGAGGGGGCGGGGGGGGTTCTCTCAATGATCCAGGATTCACTGAGGGGGCGGGGGGGTTCTCTCAATGATCCAGGATTCACTGAGGGGGGGTTCTCTCAATGATCCAGGATTTACTGAGGGGGCGGGGGGGTTCTCTCAATGATCCAGGATTCACTGGGGGGGGGGGGGGTTCTCTCAATGATCCAGGATTTACTGAGGGGGGGTTCTCTCAATGATCCAGGATTTACTGGGGGGGGGGGGGGTTCTCTCAATGATCCAGGCTTTACTGAGGGGGGGGGGGGGTTCTCTCAATGATCCAGGATTCACTGAGGGGGGGGGGTTCTCTCAATGATCCAGGATTTACTGAGGGGGGGTTCTCTCAATGATCCAGGATTTACTGAGGGGGGGGGGGGGTTCTCTCAATGATCCAGGCTTTACTGAGGGGGGGGGGGTTCTCTCAATGATCCAGGATTTACTGAGGGGGGGGGGTTCTCTCAATGATCCAGGCTTTACTGAGGGGGGGGGGTTCTCTCAATGATCCAGGATTTACTGAGGGGGGGGGGGGGGTTCTCTCAATGATCCAGGATTGACACACAACTGTGGGCAGTTTACTGGGAGAGTGTATATGAATGGATTCTGGTGTTTTACAAGAAAAAATCCTAATCCTGAAATGGGTTAATTTAATCTGTTATTGATCATCATAATCTGACGTTGACCATCATGTACCTCTGCTACATCCAACCACTGTCAGAGGCACTGCAGGGACAGTGCACTCTTAACCCTTCTCCATCTGCAGAACTGTCTGAAATGCTTTGTCTTGTTACCATCTGCAGAACTGTCTGAAATGCTTTGTCTTGTTACCATCTGCAGAACTGTCTGAAATGCTTTGTCTTGTCAACATTACAAGATTAACCTGTTCTGAACATTGATACATTGGCACATTCAGGACAATTACTAATTGGCTGCATTTACACAGGAAGCCCAATTCTTATCTTTTGCCAATAATTGGTATTTTGACCAATCAGATCAGATACTTTGCCAATATTTGGGCAAAAGATAAGAACTAAGCTGCCTGTGTAAACGCAGCCATCGAGTTTCATAATATCTCTGCTTATTGTTACCAGCTCTTTATATCACCAACAGTTTCATAATATCTCTGCTTATTGTTACCAGCTCTTTACATCACCAACAGAGTGATGAGCACTTGTATGTAACAATACCCAGAATACATTTCCCCTCATGTCATTTTATCCAATTCCACCTCTCTCTCTCTCTCGCTCTGTTTTTCCAGTTCAGGTTCTGAGTTAGGCTTCAGTATGACATTAATTATGTGTTTTATTTGGCAGCCGTTTCTCCAATAAGAATGCGCCGTGCTGGATAGTTTATGTAATTAATAATGCTGTTAGTTTTTATCATTATTAAGTCTTTATTTCCATAATCGGTGACTGACAACCTTTCTGATTTGCACTGCTGAATATGGAGTTTAAGTAAATACTATACTGCCTTTTGGCAGTATGGAGTAACAACAGTAAATACTATACTGCCTTTTGGCAGTATGGAGTAACATGTTGACAGGAAAACAACAATATTGTATGATTGAAGATGACTGCACTTTAAGAAGAACTTACTAATAATTTCCAAACCCTTTTTGGGTTGGGTTGGGTTGGGGGGGTTTGTATGAAACCATCTATTGTCCGTCTGCTGCATTAAAACGTTAAAATCCATAACTGTTTGGGGTTTGTATGTTTGACCCAGCACAGCTGTGTCTGAAAGTAATCCAATGTTATCTACATTGGTTTATTATACTTATTTTATTAAAATCATAGACTGAAATGTATGGTTTGTTTTACTCTGCGTGTTATTGTAGTGGATAGAAATGTATATGACTGTCAGTAGTAAAGTAACTTGACGCCCACCAGTCACGATCCCTACTACAAGCGTCTCATAGCAACCTTCACATGCACTTTCTAGTGTCTGGGTTTCTGTGTCTTTATATGACTACAGGTAAGTATTAAAGCCTACTGTAAACTACGGTAATAAGTATGACTAAAGCAACAACCGGCCGTGATCAGGAGTCCCGTAGGGCGGCGCACAACTGGCCCAGCGTCGTCTGGGTTTGGCCGGTGTAGGTCATCATTGTAAATAAGAATTTGTTCTTAACCGACTTGCCTAGTTAACATTTGTATTATTTTTTTATGTTGGAGTTGAACTTTGCACAGAACTAACAGGTTTGATAGCCTGTGTGCTGTCCAACTATGTAATGTACCTACATACGTCATATGTCTAAATATGATTAGTGCTGTGACTTTAGTTTTGAGCCTGCTATGTAAATACACCGTCTCTAGTCTGGGCTAGAAACTTCAGCATAGGAAATATAAAGTGGCAGCTACGCACAAATATCGGAATGAAAGCTCTGCTATGCTACATTTACGAGTAGTTAGTAAAACCTGGTGATGCTGCTGCTTTTTGCTTTTGCCCTTGGATTTTCACAGTGGCTCCGAGTACTTCCGCTTCCTTTCCACGAGAACGGCTGTGATTGGTTTTCGACACTGATCTCCCTAGACTGACTCTCAAAGAAACGCTCTGATTGGACCTGATCATTTTCCAGGACAATTCGCTCCTCCCACACAGAGGACAGGTCAAAGATGGCGTCGTTGAGGTGTTTTCTTCGCTCCGGGAAGGTATTTATACACTTTAAACCAAAGTTCAGACAATGATATTGTTCAAATAAGGATGAGACATAAACGAGAGCCCTTTTCTGTGTTGTCTTGTGTAGAGTGTCGTCTCGGTGGTCCTGCGAAGAGAGTTCAGCAAGACTTCTCCGGCGGCTGTGCAGGTGACAACTAGCGAACATCTTTGCTAATCTAGCTAGCTAATAACCTTCACCGCAACTGTCAACTGTGTCCACTACTAACAATTGTGTTGTTAAGAAAAGCAGTGAATAGTTTCTACGTTAACGTATAGATTCAAGAAATGATGAAATGTTAACCAGCTCACGGCCTATGATGAACGTTGTATCCATGTGGGATGTCAAGGCCTGACCTTAGGCAGTAGATCCGACCCGTTGACTTCCAGCTGCAGGGTCGTAGAGTAAGACACCCCAGAGCCGGCAGGAGACATATTTTGGAAAACGTACCTCAATCCAGGGTTGAATTGTTCCATTATCCCAACTGTTACACCGAGATAGAAAACGGCTAGTTTTTAGGTAAACTACTGTTTGTCCTAATTTTAGCTAAACTGTAGCCGCTGCAGCCATTTATTCAAGTGTATTTCATCTTATATGTAATCAGGTCTGTCATTTTTGTATGTAGTCTGGGTCACTGTTTTGTGTGTCATGTATGTAGTCACATGTATGTAATTTTTGTATGTAGTCAAATGTATGTCATATCTCTGCTCAAGATACTACTGCCATTCTGAACTGTCTACCTTCATCTGCTGTGGAAGACCATCCCCCAAGAACACACCCAAGATCCCTAACATCCCATAACACTATCCCCACTTTATTAAAACAGTTATGAAATCACAGAGGTAGACAGAAACAGTATGATGTTTTGGACTGGGGATTGAAACCATGTCTCTGGTGGGGAGAGGAGTGTATGTGTCTAGACCACGGGCTCTGCACTTGTTTTGATCTTTAAAGTGATTGGGATTCTGCTTGTGATGAAAAGCGCTATATAAAATAAATCTATGAATATTATCAAGTCATTTTTGTATAGTCACATAATTTATGTCTTTATTTCAGGTGAATGTCCGAGATGCCCTCAACCAGGCCATGGATGAGGAACTGGAGAGGGATGAGAGAGTCTTCCTTCTGGGGGAGGAGGTGGCCCAGTATGATGGAGCTTACAAGGTATGAATACACAAACTACGTGCAAATAGGGATGCAGATTTCAGAAGTTGTTTAATATAAATATACACTAAACAAAAATATAAACGCAAAATGTAAAGTCTTGGTCTCATGTTTCATGAGCTGAAATAAAAGATCCCAGAAATGTTCCATATGTACAAAAAGCTTGTTTCTCAAAAATGTTGTGCACAAATGTGTTTCCATCCCTGTTAGTGAGCATTTCTCCTTTACAAGATAATCCATCCACCTGACAGCATGATCTTACACAGGTGCACCTTGTGCTGGGGACAATAAAAGGCCACTCTAAAATGTGCAGTTTTGTCACACAACACAATGCCACAAATATCTCAAGTTTTGAGTGAGCGTGCAATTGGTGCTGACTGCAGGAATGTCCAGAGCTGTTGCCATTTGTTAAATGTATATATTTTGTATATATTATTTTGTTCTATGATATTATTGTTACAATATATTTTAAATGTATTTTATTCAAATTGATAAATTTTTGACTGCTTGATTGGTGTTTATTTCTCCTGACTGATGAATTTGTAGGTGAGCAGGGGACTGTGGAAGAAATATGGAGACAAACGAATCATCGACACTCCAATCACAGAGGTAAAGACACACACTGTAAACAAGACTCCAATCACAGAGGGAAAGACACACACTGTAAACAAGACTCCAATCACAGGGAAAGACATACACTGTAAACAAGACTCCAATCACAGAGGGAAAGACACACACTGTAAACAAGACAATGCTGATTTTCTTTTTTTCTTTATGTTGGGGCCCTGAATGTAACGGGCTCTAGAACATGTTGGGGCCCTGAATGTAACGGGCTCTAGAACATGTTGGGGCCCTGAATGTAACGGGCTCTAGAACATGTTGGGGCCCTGAATGTAACGGGCTCTAGTACATGTTGGGGCCCTGAATGTAACGGGCTCTAGTACATGTTGGGGCCCTGAATGTAACGGGCTCTAGAACATGTTGGGGCCCTGAATGTAACGGGCTCTAGAACATGTTGGGGCCCTGAATGTAACGGGCTCTAGTACATGTTGGGGCCCTGAATGTAACGGGCTCTAGTACATGTTGGGGCCCTGAATGTAACGGGCTCTAGTACATGTTGGGGCCCTGAATGTAACGGGCTCTAGTACATGTTGGGGCCCTGAATGTAACGGGCTCTAGTACATGTTGGGGCCCTGAATGTAACGGGCTCTAGTACATGTTGGGGCCCTGAATGTAACGGGCTCTAGTACATGTTGGGGCCCTGAATGTAACGGGCTCTAGTACATGTTGGGGCCCTGAATGTAACGGGCTCTAGTACATGTTGGGGCCCTGAATGTAACGGGCTCTAGTACATGTTGGGGCCCTGAATGTAACGGGCTCTAGTACATGTTGGGGCCCTGAATGTAACGGGCTCTAGTACATGTTGGGGCCCTGAATGTAATGGGCTCTAGTACATGTTGTAACAGATGCATCTTTTTGTCTCCCCTACAGATGGGCTTTGCAGGCATTGCTGTTGGTGCTGCATTCGTAAGTCTTATTATTATAATGTCCTATTCCTATAGAAAAACATTATACAAGCAAGTCTTCACCAACTCCTCAAATCAAGTGTAAATGTGACTGACCACCGGGACTCAGTCTTATGTAGCAAAATTAGAATTTCAGTGTTTTACATTGGGTTAAAGTAGAGACTACGAATGGTATATCATTCACTACAGTTGAGGAACAATGGGAAAGTAATTGTAGTTTTATTGACGGATAGCCAGGGGAACACTCAGACATAATTTACAAATGAAGCATTTGTGTTTAGTGAGTCTGCCAGATCAGATGCAGCAGGAATGTTCTCTTGATAAATGTGTGAATTGGACAGTTTTCACGTCAAAATGTAACAAGTACCTTTGGGTGTCGGCAAAAATGTATGGAGTAAAAAGTACATTATTTTATTTGGGAATGTAGTGAAGTAAAAGTTGCCAAATATATAAATAGTAAAGTAATTTCCTGGACACCTAAGAGGCCCAGCGGTCTAAGGCTCTGCATCTCAGTGCTTAGAGGCGTCACTACAGTCCCTGGTTGGAACCCAGGCTGTATCACAACCCGCCGTGATTGGGAGTCCCATAGGGCGGCAAACAATTGGCCCGGGGTCGTCAGATTGGTTTAGGCCGTCATTGTAAATACAAATTTGTTCTTAACTGACTTGCCTAGTTGAATTAAAAAACCTTTTATTTACATGACTTAAGTAGTAAAGTATTTTAACTTTAGACCACTGACCAGATGCCTTCACACCATACATTAGCATCCCTTCTATACTGTTACACACACACTTATCACTTAGTAGTCCATACATAAGTTAAGGCCATGCAACCTGAGTGAGCTGCACATGTACAGTACATAATCAGATGCATGCGCCATATATTGATGTGGTGGACACTTGATACGGTCACATGATATTGTTGTGGTGTGTCACAGAATCATGTTACGACCACACTATTCATTTTATAAGTGGATGGGTCTCTACAGAAGGTGTAAACGGTACAGCCAAATGGTTACTTGCATAGTAGCAATATCAGATTGTGTCAATATAAATCAAATAATATACAGGATGTACCAGATCAATAACCATATCAGTGATAGATGAGGTAGTTGTATTCATACAATCAGGGGTAAAGTGGCTGAGCAGCAGGATAGAATAGTAGCAGCAACGTATGGCGTGTGTGTTAGGAGAGTCTTGTGTGTGTGTGTGTGTGTGTGTGTGTTAGGAGAGTCTTGTGTGTGTTAGGAGTCTTGTGTGTGTGTGTGTGTGTGTGTGTGTGTGTGTGTGTTAGGAGAGTCTTGTGTGTGTTAGGAGTCTTGTGTGTGTGTGTGTGTGTGTGTGTGTGTGTGTGTGTGTGTGTTAGGAGAGTCTTGTGTGTGTTAGGAGTGTTGTGTGTGTGTGTGTGTGTGTGTGTGTTAGTCATTTGAATAGAGACACTGCTGATAGTGGTGATGACTGGTCCATCCTAAACATGCATGAACAAGGGAATCTATATTCGGAGAGCCTGTTTCTGTCCTGCCCTTGATGTCGGTGTAGGGCTAGTAGCCTAGTGGTCAGAGCGTTGGGCCAGTAACCGAAAGGTTGCCAAATCGAGTTCCTGAGCCGACAAGGTGAAAACCAGTCGGTGTCCTTGAGCAAGGCACTTAATCCTAATTGTCCGAACGCTCCTTGGTGACAACAAAACCAGGCTCCAGAGCATCGAAGCTAGAGCCCGTGGTAAAACATGTCTCGGCATGTCCAGCCCACTCATTATCTCAGCCAATCATGGCTAGCAGGAAGGTTCCTGTCTATTTCTGTGGCTAAACCGACTAGGCTTAAAATGTAACAACTTTATTCATATTTACAGATGGCATACAAGTTTGGTATTAAGGCACATGAAAGTTCACATGTTCAAGAAGGCATTTCTGCCAAAAAACGCATTTTGATTTAAAAAATCATACGCCTAGTTTCCTGAATTGGGTCCCAAATGTTAGATTTTTCCAAACAATTTGATCCAAACAATATGTCTGATCGTGGTATGGAGAGACTTCTCATTGTATGCATCCCAAATGGCTCCCTACATAGTGCACTACTTTTGACC
This sequence comes from Thymallus thymallus, assembly GCA_023634145.1. Classification (NCBI taxonomy): domain Eukaryota; kingdom Metazoa; phylum Chordata; class Actinopteri; order Salmoniformes; family Salmonidae; genus Thymallus; species Thymallus thymallus. The sequence goes on from CM042410.1 coordinate 2,549,708, forward strand.
AGAGCCTTTTGGGCCCTAGTCAAAAGTACACAATATATAGAACAAGACTCAACCATCTTCTCCTCCTGTGTTTCCAGGCCGGGCTGAGGCCAATCTGTGAGTTCATGACCTGGAACTTCTCCATGCAAGCAATTGACCAGGTGATCAACTCTGCTGCTAAGACCTACTACATGTCAGCCGGAGCCCAGCCTGTCCCCATTGTGTTCCGCGGTCCCAACGGCTCATCTGCAGGTAAATAACAAACTTCTATGTCAGTGTTTCCCAGTCCTAGGGACTCAAGGTGCACATTTTAGTTTTTGCCCTATCACTAACAAACCTGTTAACAAACAAAGGCTTGAAAAATGAAAATGGAAAGGAATTGAACACAGGAGGAGAAGATGGTTGAGTCTCGTTCTACCTACATGTACAGTCGTGGTCAAAAGTTTTGAGAATGACACAAGTATTGGTCTCCACAAAGTTTGCTGCTTCAGTGTTCTTAGATCTTTATGTCAGTAGTTACTATGGTAACCTGAAGTATAATTACAAGTATTCCATAAGTGTCAAAGGCTTTCATTGACAATGACATTCAGTTTATGCAAAGAGTCAATATTTGCAGTGTTGACCCTTCTTTTTCAAGACCTCTGCAATCCGCCCTGGCATGCTGTCAATTAACTTCTGGGCCACATCCTGACTGATGGCAGGCCATTCTTGCATAATCAATGCTTGGAGTTTGTCAGAAGTTGTGGGTTTTTGTTTGTCCACCCGCCTCTTGAGGATCGACCACAAGTTCTCAATGGGATTAAGGTCTGGGGAGTTTCCTGGCCATGGACACAAAATGTTGATGTTTTATTCCCTGAGCCACTTAGTTATCACTTTTGCCTTATGGCAAGGTGCTCCATCATGCTGGAAAAGGCATTGGTCGTCACCAAACTGTTCTTGGATGGTTGGGAGAAGTTGCTCTCGGAAGATGTGTTGGTACCATTCTTTATTCATGGCTGTGTTCTTAGGCAAAATTGTGAGTGAGCCCACTCCCTTGGCTGAGAAGCAACCCCACACATGAATGGTCTGAGGATTCTTTACTGTTGGCATGACACAGGACTGATGGTAGCGCTCACCTTGTCTTCTCCGGACAAGGTGTTTTCCGGATGGCCCAAATAATCGGAAAGGGGATTCATCAGAGAAAATGTCTCTACCCCAGTCCTCAGCAGTCCAATCACTGTACCTTTTGCAGAATATCAGTCTGTCCCTGATGTTTTTCCTGGAGCGAAGTGGCTTCTTTGCTGCCCTTTTTGACACCAGGCCATCCTCCAAAAGTCTTCGCCTCACTGTGCTTGCAGATGCACTCACACCTGCCTGCTGCCATTCCTGAGCAAGCTCTGCACTGGTGGTGCCCCGATCCCTCAGCTGAATCAACTTTAGAAGACGGTCCTGGCGCTTGCTGGACTTTCTTGGGCGCCCTGACGCCTTCTTCACAACAATTGAACCTCTCTCCTTGAAGTTCTTGATGATCCGTTAAATTCCTTGCAGGTAACCATGGTTGACAGAGGAAGAACAATGATTTCAAGCACCACCCTCCTTTTAAAGCTTCCAGTCTGTTATTCTGACTCAATCAGCATAACAGAGTGATCTCCAGCCTTGTCCTTGTCAACACAGTTCATTTTCATGGCAAAGAGGGACTTTGCAATTAATTGCAATTCATCTGATCACTCTTCATGACATTCTGGAGTATATGCAAATTGCCATCATCAACACTGAGGCAGAAAACTTTGTGGAGACCAATACTTGTCATTCTCAACTTTTGACCACGACTGTACATATTACCCCGACTAACCGGTACCACCTGTATATAACCTCCTCACATTGACTCTGTACCTGTACCCCTGTATATAGCCTCCTCACATTGACTCTGTACTGGTTCCCACCTGTATATAGCCTCCTCACATTGGCTCTGTAGTGGTACCACCTGTATATAGCCTCCTAAAATTGACTCTGTACCGGTACCACCTGTGTATATAGCCTCCTAAAATTGACTCTGTACCAATACCACCTGTATATAGCCTCTGTACCGGTACCACCTGTATATAGCCTCCTCACATTGACTCTGTACTGGTACACCTGTATATAACCTCCTCACATTGACTCTGTACTGGTACCACCTGTATATAGCCTCCTCACATTGACTCTGTACTGGTACCACCTGTATATAGCCTCCTCACATTGACTCTGTACTGGTACACCTGTATATAGCCTCCTCACATTGACTCTGTACAGGTACCCCTGTATATAACCTCCTCACATTGACTCTGTACTGGTACTTCCTGTATATAACCTCCTCACATTGACTCTGTACTGGTACCACCTGTATGTAGCCTCCTCACATTGACTCTGTACTGGTACCACCTGTATATAGCCTCCTCACATTGACTCTGTACCGGTACTTCCTGTATATAGCCTCCTCACATTGACTCTGTACCGGTACCACCTGTGTATATAGCCTCCTAAAATTGACTCTGTACCAATACCACCTGTATATAGCCTCTGTACCGGTACCACCTGTATATAGCCTCCTCACATTGACTCTGTACCGGTACCACCTGTATATAGCCTCCTCACATTGACTCTGTACTGGTACCACCTGTATATAGCCTCCTCACATTGACTCTGTACTGGTACCCCTGTATATAGCCTCCTCACATTGACTCTGTACCGGTACCACCTGTATATAGCCTCCTCACATTGACTCTGTACCGGTACTTCCTGTATATAGCCTCCTCAGGTCTACACCTGTTGTATTGTTGGTTAAGGGCTTGTAGGTCAGCATTTCACTGTAAGGTCTACACCTGTTGTATTGTTGGTTAAGGGCTTGTAGGTCAGCATTTCACTGTAAGGTCTACACCTGTTGTATTGTTGGTTAAGGGCTTGTAGGTCAGCATTTCACTGTAAGGTCTACACCAGTTGTATTCGGCACATGTGACAAATAAAATTCTATTTGATTCACTTCCATTTTTTTTTAGTGCAAAAATTAAAATGTGCATCCTTTTGGGTCCCCAGGACCTGGAAACACTAATCTATGCAGACACTATCCTTTATTTTATTTCTGGGATCGTTGAAATGTCCTGCGGTGAAGAATGTTGTTTTGGTTCCTCTGTCTGCAGGCGTGGCAGCCCAACACTCCCAGTGCTTCGCTGCCTGGTACGGCCACTGCCCCGGCCTCAAAGTAGTCAGTCCCTGGAACTCTGAGGACGCCAGAGGACTTCTTAAAGCAGCTATCAGGGACGACAACCCTGGTGAGCAATAACCTGCATCCCCAATGCCACCCTATTCCCTATATACCTCACTACTTTTGGGGGACTAGGGTCCATTTTGCCTTTCCACGATTCCTTGCACATTATCTCCTCGCTCCTCTAAGGTATTGGATATACGCACATTATCTCCTCGCTCCTCTAAGGTATTGGATATACAGTGACACATTATCTCCTTGCTCCTCTAAGGTATTGGATATACAGTGACACATTATCTCCTCGCTCCTCTAAGGTATTGGATATACAGTGACACATTATCTCCTTGCTCCTCTAAGGTATTGGATATACAGTGACACATTATCTCCTCGCTCCTCTAAGGTATTGGATATACGCACATTAGATAGATAGATAGATAGATAGATAGGTACTTTATTGATCCCCCGGGGGGGAAATTTCATTATCAAGCAGCTACAACAAAAACACAGGGCAGGTGCAAAATGCCACAACGAAAGTACACAAAAGACAGATACACGGTACATGATACATAGAGCGGCAGTATGAAAAAGTATAGAAATACAGGATATCTGGAGTGCAAAAAAAAGCTATAAAAGGACATTGCATAGTATGAGTGGTTGGCTGAATATGTACACTATACATTGGTGGATGTTGGATGGTTAACTATACTATACAGGTTGATGGCAGAGAAATACTTCAGTAGCTAATGCGTATGATATGAGCGAGGGTAATAATAGTTTACTTAATAGACAGACTGGGTAAATGAACAGGTAGGTGAAAATTTTGCATGGTTAAATTAGCTGTACAGTTAGGTATACAGTTATATTTACAGATAAGTGAATACTTGCATGTTTACACAAACTGTACAGGTAAATGACAGGAAGAGATACTTTAATAGCTAAATGTGTGTATGATATCATTGGGGTAATAATAGTAATTCCCTTAAAATACAGTCCTTAGTGCGCAGGGTTTAATTACAGACAACTGCACTTATTGCACATTTGATATACTAAAAGCAATGAGAAAAGGTGCAACTGGCAGGATACTAATATGCATTCCTGAGTGAATGCCTAGGTCCAATAATTACTTACAATATTGCATGTGATATAATATAACAACTGTACATGGGTATGTATATACAGACCTGTATGAATACGTATGGCCTGAGTGGATGAGTGCTGACGGAACAGAGTTACTCACGGATGGATGCATAATTATTAAACTAGGTCCTAGCACCCCAACAGTTCCAGATCTATGTTGCCGACGGCACGGCACCCCGGTGAGGCATTATATAGTCTCATAGCCGCCGGCAGGAAGGACCTCCTGTAGCGCTCTCTGGCACACCGTGGTGGGATCAGTCTGTGACTGAAAGAGCTCCTCTGCGTCATAACCATAGCGTGCAGAGGGTGGGTGACGTTGTCCATGATGGCCAGCAGTTTGGCCAGGATCCGTCTCTCCGCCACCTCCTCTAGAGTGTCAAGGCTCATCCCCAGGACAGAGCTAGCCTTCCTGATCAGCTTATTTACCCGAGTAGCATCACCGGCTTTGATGTTTGCTCCCCAGCACACCACTGCAAAAAAGATGGCACTGGCCACCACAGACTGGTAGAAGGTATGCAGTAGTTTACTGCACACGTTGAAGGACCTGAGCCTCCTCAGAAAGTAGAGTCGGCTCTGGCCCTTTTTGTACAGGGCCCCGGTGTTACCAGCCCATTCCAGTCTGTTGTCCATATGGACACCCAAGAACTTGTATGACTCAACCATTTCCACATCCATCCCCTTTATAGGGACTGCAGTCAGTTGTGCCTTGGTTCTCCTGAAGTCCACCACCATCTCCTTAGTTTTGCTGATGTTGAGCTGAAGGTGGTTCTGCTCACACCACAACACAAAGTCACTGATTGTGCTCCTGTACTCCTCCTCCTGCCCACCCCTGATGCACCCTACAATAGCAGAGTCATCCGAGAACTTCTGTAGGTGGCATGTTTCAGAGTTATATCTGAAGTCTGAGGTGTAGAGGGTGAACAGGAAGGGGGACAGGACCGTACCCTGGGGGGCCCCTGTGTTGCTAACTGCCCGTTCTGACACACAGCTCTGTAGTCGCACAAATTGTGGCCTACCGGTCAGGTAGTCCGTGACCCAGGAGACTAAGGGTCCTTCCACTTTCATCCTCCTCATCTTCTCACCCAGTAGCAGGGGCTGAATGGTATTGAAGGCACTGGAGAAGTCAAAAAACATGACCCTCACAGTGCAACCTGCGTTGTCCAGGTGAGAGTAGGCCCTCTGCAGAAGGTAGATGATTGCATCATCCACCCCGATGTTGCGCTGGTATGCAAACTGCAGGGGGTCCATTGATGAACACACCAGGGGTCTGAGGTGAGCGAGGACTAACCTTTCCAGGGTCTTCATGATGTGGGATGTTAGCGCTACAGGTCTGAAGTCATTCAGGACAGTGGGGTGTGCCTTCTTGGGCACTGGGACGAGGCAGGATGTTTTCCACAGCACAGGGACCCTTTCTAGGCTCAGGCTAAGGTTGAAAAGACGCTGGAGTATTCCACACAGTTGGTCAGCACAGACCCTCAGCACCCTTGGGCTGATGCCATCAGGGCCCGCCGCTTTCCACTGATGTAGTCTCTCCAGCTCTCTCTTCACTTGGTTGGTGGTGAAAGCCAGCCCAGGTGGGGAGGTGGGGGGAAGGGGGGTGTTGAGGATCAGTCCAGGGGGGGCAGGGGCGGAGGTGGGGTCACTGATTGTCTCAGCAGAGGTGCTGGGAGCAAAGTGGGGGTGGGATAGCCGTGAGGGTGTGTGGTCTGGGGAGCTGGAGGGGAGGTGGACAGGGCCAGTATCGAACCTGTTAAAAAATTGGTTCAGCTCATTGGCTCTGTCCTGGGTCCCCTCCGTCTGCCCACTGTTTGACTTTTTGAAGCCAGTGATATTTCTCATACCCTTCCACACCTCTCTCACCTGGCTCTGCCTCAGCTTGTCCTCCATCTTCTCCTTATACACTCTCTTCCCCTCAGCAATCCGCAACTTCAGCTCCCTCTGGACGCATTTCAATTTGTCCTTGTCCTTCTCCTTGAAGGCCCTCTTCTTCTCATTCAGCAGGGCCTTCAGGTCGCTGGTGACCCAGGGTTTATTGTTTGGGAAACAGCGTACCTTCCTGGTGGGTACAGTGTTGTCTACACAAAAATTAATATAGTCTGTTATGCAGTCAGTGAGTCCATCGATGTCCTCCCCATGAGCCTCACAGAACACATCCCAGTCTGTTGTTTCAAAGCAGTCCTGTAGGGCCTCATTCGCCTCCGGGGACCATCTCCTAATAGTCCTGGTGGTTGCAGGCTGCTGTTGGACCATAGGCCTGTAGAGTGGGGTGAGGTGGACAAGGTTGTGATCCGATCTACCGAGGGGAGGGAGTGCAGTGGAGTTGTATGCATCCTTCACATTAGCATATAACAAGTCCAGAGTTTTATTATTCCTGGTTGGGCACTTCACGAACTGTTTGAACGTGGGCAGCGTTGAAGAGAGAGATGCATGGTTAAAATCCCCCGAAATTGCAAGGAAAGCACTGGGATGCGCTGTCTGTAACCTCGCGATAACAGAGTGGATGACGTCACACGCTGCGTTTGCGTCAGCAGAGGGCGGGATGTAAACAATAACAGCAATGGCCGCCGTGAATTCCCTAGGTAGATAGTAGGGTCTCAGGCTAACGGCTAGCAGTTCAATGTCCGGGCTACAAAACTTTTCCTTAAGAGTAATATGGTTCGGATGACACCATCTGTTGTTAACTAATAAAGCCAGCCCACCACCCTTACTCTTACCGGAAGAGACGCGATCCCTGTCCGCTGTGATGGTCTGGAAACCGTCGATAGTGACGTTCTGTATGGGGATGTTATCGTTCAGCCAAGTCTCAGTAAAACACATTAGGCTAGCTTCCCGATAAATCCTTTGTCCACGAACAAGTCCCGCCAACTCATCCATCTTGTTATGTAGACACCTCACATTGCCCATAATAATAGACGGTATAACCGGCTTGTACTTGAACCTCCTCCGCTTTGCCTTACATTTCAATCCCGCCCTGCATCCACGGCGTCGTCTTTTCAATTCGTCCGGAATATCAAACTTTTCCCTGGGGAGCAGCAGCGCTGCGTGGGCTAAATCCAGGAGCTGGGCTCGGTTGTAAACAATAACAGTTGACGACTCCTGTCGACGTTCAGCTGCGATAAAATCCATAAAATCCATAATCCTGAACTGTTATAGTTCGACTGTAGCAAAATAAAAAATAAAACTAAAGAAAAAAGACGAAAGAAAACGAACTAAAACAACAATTAATGCACGGACAACGGGAGCTGCTTAAAAGGCGACCACTCAGGGCGGCGCCAAACTACTCCTTGCTCCTCTAAGGTATTGGATATACAGTGACACATTATCTCCTCGCTCCTCTAAGGTATTGGATATACAGTGACACATTATCTCCTCGCTCCTCTAAGGTATTGGATATACAGTGACACATTATCTCCTCGCTCCTCTAAGGTATTGGATATACAGTGACACTTTTTGTGTTTTAGCTCTGTATTCCAGCACTGAATGAGAAAGTTAGTATTTTTGGTGGGGTATGATAATTGTCTTACTTTCTCACGTCATTATTCACGATTCATTCAGGATTATCCGTAACCATGGTAACATCCACATCAATGTAGGAGTGTTTAGAAACATATTATATTATCATTTACTATAAAAGTGACTCCAAAATGACACTACATTATTTACCATTAATTTCTATTGGACACAAAATAATCTGAAACAGCAAATGTTTCCAAAACGTTTGTAGAGTCACAAGCTTGATCTAGTCAGTGCTTCAATACATTTGTAGAGTCACAAGCTTGATGTAGGGAAGGTGCAAAATGCCAGAACGAAAATACACAAAAGACAGATCTATGATACATAGAGTGGCAGTATGAAAAAGTATAAAAATACAAGAAGTCTGGAGTGCAAAAAGCTATTAAAAGACATTGCATAGTATGAGTGGATGGCTGAATATGAAAATGATAAAAGTATTGCAAGTTGATATAGATAAATAAGGAATTTTTGCATGGTTAACTATACTATACAGGTCAATGGCAGAGAAATACTTCAATAGGTAATTGTGCGTATGATATAAGTGAGGGTAATAATAGTTTACTTAATATACAGTCTGGTTAAATGAACAGGTAAGTGAATACTTGCATGGTTACATTAACTGTACAGGTAATTGACAGGAAGAGATACTTAATAGCTAAATATGCATATGATATAATTTAGGGTAATAATAATAATTCCCTAAAAATACAGTCCTTAGTGCAGGGTTTGATTACATATAATGCACATATTGCACATTCGATATATGTGCAATGAAAAAAGATACAACTGACAGGATACTAATATGCATTCCTGAGTGAATGACTACGTACAGTTGAAGTCGGAAGTTTACATACACTTAAACCACTCCACAGATTTCATGTTAACAAACTATAGTTTTGTCAAGTCTGTTAGGACATCTACTTTGTGCATGACACAAGTAATTCTTCCAACAATTGTTTAAAGACAGATTATTTCACTTATAATTCACTATATCACAATTCCAGTGGGTCAGAAGTTTACATACACTAAGTTGACTGTGCCTTTAAACAGCTTGGAAAGTCCAGAAAATGATGCTCTACATCATGGGAAAATCAAAAGACCTCAGAAAATAAATTGTAGACCTCCACAAGTCTGGATCATTCTTGGGAGCAATATCCAAACGCCTGAAGGTACCACGTTCATCTGTACAAAAAATAGTATGGAAGTATAAACACCATGGGACTATGCAGCCGTCATGCCGCTCAGGAAGGAGACGTGTTCTGTCTCCTAGAGATGAACGTACTTTGGTGCGAAAAGTGCAAATCAATCCCAGAACAACAGCAAAGGACCTTGTGAAGATGCTGGATGAAACCGGTACAAAAGTATCTATATCCACAGTAAAACGAGTCCTATATCGACAACCTGAAAGGCCACTCAGCAAGGAAGAAGCCACTGCTCCAAAATCGCCATAAAAATAAAACCAGTCTACGGTTTGCAACTGCACATGGGGACAAAGTTTGTACTTTTTGGAAAAATGTCCTCTGGTCTGATGAAACAAAAATAGAACTGTTTGGCCATAATTACCATCGTTATGTTTGGAGGAAAAAGGGGGAGGCTTGCAAGCTGAAGAACACCATCCCAACCGTGAAGCACGGTGGTGGCAGCCTCATGTTGTGGGGGTGCTTTGCTGCAGGAGGGACTGGTGCACTTCACAAAATAGATGGCATCATGAGGAAAGGAAATTATGTGGATATATTGAAGCAATATCTCAAGACATCAATCAGGAAGTTAAAGCTTGGTCGCAAATGAGTCTTCCAAATGGACAATGACCCAAGCATATTTCCAAAGTTGTGTCAAAAGGGCTTAAGGACAACAAAGTCAAGGTATTGGAGTGGCCATCACAAAGCCCTTACCTCAGTCCTATAGAAAATATGTGGATAGAACTGGAAAAAGTGTGTGCGAGCAAGGAGGCTTACAAACCTGACTCAGTTACACCAGTTCTGTCAGGAGGAATGGGCCAAAATTCACCCAATTTATTGTGGGAAGCTTGTGGAAGGCTACCCGAAACGTTTGACCCAAGTTAAACAATTTAAAGGCAATGCTACCAAATACTAATTGAGTGTATGTAAACTTCTGACCCACTGGGAATGTGATGAAAGAAATAAAAGCTGAAATAAATTATTCTCTCTACTATTATTCTGACATTTCACATTCTTAAAATAAAGTGGTGATCCTAACTGACCTAAAACAGGGATTTTTTACTAGGATTAAATGTCAGGAATTGTGAAAAACTGAGTTTAAATGTATTTGGCTAAGGTGTATGTAAACCTCCGACTTCAACTGTAAGTTCAGTCCAAGAAATTACTTACACTTATTGCACGTGATCTGATATAACAACTGTACATGAATATGTATATACAGACCTGAATAAATAAGTCCTGAGTGAATGAGTGATTACGGACCAGAGTTACTCACGGATGGATGCATAATTGTTAAACTAGGTCCTAACACCCCAACAGTTCCAGGTCTATGTTGCAGACGGCACGGCACCCCGGTGAGGCATTAAATAGTCTAATAGCCGCCGGCAGGAAGGACCTCCTGTAGCGCTCTCTGGCACACCGTGGTGGGATCAGTCTGTGACTGAAGGTGCTCCTCTGCATCATAAACATGGCATGCAGAGGGTGGGTGACATTGTCCCTGATGGCCAGCAGTTTGGCCAGGATCCGTCTCTCTGCCACCTCCTCTAGAGTGTCAAGGCTAATCCCCGGAACAGAGCTACTCCTCCTCCTGCCCACCCTGATGCCCCCTACAATTGCGGAGTCATCTGAGAACTTCTGTAGGTGGCACGTTTCAGAGTTATATCTGAAGTCCTAGGTGTAGAGGGTGAACAGGATGGGGGATAGGACAGTTCCCTGGGGGGCCCCTGTTTTGCTCTGTAGCCGCACGGTCCGGTAGTCCGTAACCCAGGAGACTAAGGGTGCTTCCGTCTTCCACCCCGATGTTGCGCTGATATGCGAACTAAAGGGGGTCCAGTGATGTACACACCAGGGGTCTGAGGTGAGGGAGGACTAACCTCTCCAGGGTTTTCATGATGTGGGATGTTAGCGCTACAGGTCTGAAGTCATTCAGGACAGTGGTGTGCGCCTTCTTGGGCACTGGGACCAGGCAGGATGTTTTCCACAGCACAGGGACCCTTTCCATGCTTTCTTGTCCTCCATCTTCTCCTTATACACTCTCTTCCCCTCAGCAGTCTGCAACTTCAGCTCCCTCTGGACGCATTTCAATTTGTCCTTGTCCCCCTCCTTGAAGGCCCTCTTCTTCTCATTCAGCAGGGCCTTCAGGTCGCTGGTGACCCAGGGTTTATTATTTGGAAAACAGCGTACCTTCCTGGTGGGTACAGTGTTGTCTACACAAAAATGTATATAGTCCGTTATGCAGTCAGTAAGTCCATCGATGTCCTCCCCATGAGCCTCACAGAGCACATCCCAGTCTGTTGTCTCAAAGCAGTCCTGTAGGGCCTCATTCGTCTCCGGGGACCATCTCCTAATAGTCCTAGTGGTCGCAGGCTGGTTGGACCATAGGCCTGTAGAGTGGGGTGAGGTGGACAAGGTTGTGATCCGATCTAGTGTCAGGCTAATGGCTTACAGATCAATGTCCGGGCTACAAAACTCCCTTACTCTTACCGGAAGAAGCGTAATCTCTGTCCGCTCTGATGGTCCGGAACCCGCCGATAGTTACGTTCCCTGTGGGGATGTTATCATTCAGCCATGTCTCAGAAAAACACAATAGGTTCACTTCCCGGTATTCTCTTTGTCCATGAACCAAACCCTGAAGCTTTTGTTATGCAGCGATCTCACGTTGCCCATAATCATAGACGGTATAGCCGGCTTGTACTTCCTCAGCTTTGCCTTACACTTCCGACCTGCCCTGCATCCACGCCGTCGCCTTTTCAACTCGTCTGGAATATTGAACTTTTCCCTGGAGTGCAATAGCGCTGAGTGTGCTAAATCCAGGAGCTGGGCTCGGTTGTAAATAATCGAGGACTCGTGTGAACGTTCGGCGCTGAGAAAAATAAAAAGTGCCTCTGATAAAAATTACCGCTAAAACCTTCATAAAACAGTAGCACTCCATAATCCTGAACTATTATAGTTCAACTGTTGCAAAAAAACTCACGAAAAACATACTAAAACAACAATTAATGCACGAACAATGGGAGCTGCTTAACAGGCGACCAGCAGGGCGGCGCTAAGTATAGTTGAGGGGATCGCTGTAGATCTGCTGATGTCCTGTAGTGTAGACATTTAAGTTCCTATGTTGTAACCATGGTGACGCTTGCTAATCAAACCCCCTTTATAATTTTTTCCTCCAACAGTGGTGTTCCTGGAGAATGAGTTGATGTATGGTGTGCCCTTTGAGCTGTCTGAGGAGGTAATGCATAAAGACTTTGTCGTCCCTATTGGAAAGGCCAAGGTGGAAAGACAAGGTAAGTAGGAAGAGCTGTAAATGTTCATTGTAACCTCTCCTGTTAAAACATTGAGAGAATTGATAATTTCATTGAGAGAATTTATTATTTAATTGAAAATAGTTTCAGATGTAGCGTTGTTAGCACATTGCATCGTTGATAAGCAAATTTGCATTAAGCCTTATTGAGATCTAAATAGTCTATAGGGTGCCATTTGGGAGGGATGTATAGTGTTACAGAAAGACACAGGGTTAGGGTTAGTGAATAGGGTGCCATTTGGGAGGGATGTATAGTGTTACAGAAAGACACAGGGTTAGGGTTAGTGAATAGGGTGCCATTTGGGAGGGATGTACAGAGTTACAGAAAGACACAGTGCCTTCAGAAAGTTTTCACACCCCTTGACTTTTTCGACATTTTGTTGTTACAGCCTGAATTTAAAATGGATTCAATTTAGATTGTGCATCACTGGCCAACACACAACACCCCATAATGTCAATGAGGAATTATGTTTTTTGTAATTTTACAAATTAATTAAAAATGTTAAAATAATATCTTGAGTCAATAAGTATTCAACTCCTTTGTTATGGCAAGCCTAAAATAAGTTCAGTAGTAAAAATGTGCTTAACAAGTCACATAATAAGTTGCATGGACTCACTGTCTGCAATAATAGTGTTTTAACATGGTTTTTTTATCACTGCCTCATCTCTGTATCCCACACATACAGTTATCATCTCTGTGTCCCACACATACAATTATCTGTAAGATCCCTCAGTCAAGCAGTGAATTTCAAACACCGATTCAACCACACACACCAGGGAGGTTTACCAACGCCTCACACAGAAGGGCTCCTATAAAATAAATAAAAAGCAGATTTTAAATCTCTTTGATCATGGTGAAGTTATTATTTACACTTTGGATGGTGTATCAATACACCCAGTCACTAGAAAGATACAGGCGTCCTTCCTAACTCAGTTGCCAAGATGAAGGAAACCGTTCAGAGATTTCACCATGAGGCCAATAGTGACTTTAAAACAGTTACAGAGTTTAATGGCTGTGATCGGAGAAAACTGAGGATGGATCAACAACATTGTAGTTACTCCACAATACTAACCTAACTGACAGAGTGAAAAGAAGGAAACAAATATTCCTAAACATGCTTCCTGTTTGCAATAAGCACTAAAGTCAAACTGCTAAAAAATTGGCAAAGCAATGAATGTTTTGTTCTGAATACAAAGTGTTACCTTTGGGCCAAATCCAGCACAACACTGAGGACCACTCTTTATATCTTCAAGCATAGTGGGGCTGCATCATGTTATTAGTATGCTTGTAATCTTGAAGGACTGGTTAGTTTTTCAGGATAAAAAAGAAACTGAATGGAACTAAGCACAGACAGAATCCTAGAGGAAAACCTGGTTCCGTCTGCTTTCCACCAGAAACTGGGAGATGAATTCACCTTTCAGCAGGACAATAACCTAAAACACAAGGCCAAATATACACTGGAGGTGCTGACCAAGAAGACTGAATGTTCCTGAGTGGCCGAGTTTACTTTACCCAGAAAGACTCACAGCTGTAATCTTAGAGACCTAACCAGAAGCACTCACACCTGTAATCTTAGAGACCTAACCAGAAACACTCACACCTGTAATCTTAGAGACCTAACCAGAAACACTCACACCTGTAATCTTAGAGACCTAACCAGAAACACTCACACCTGTAATCTTAGAGACCTAACCAGAAACACTCACAGCTGTAATCTTAGAGACCTAACCAGAAACACTCACAGCTGTAATCTCAGAGACCTAACCAGAAACACTCACAGCTGTAATCTCAGAGACCTAACCAGAAACACCCACACCTGTAATCTTAGAGACCTAACCAGAAACACTCACACCTGTAATCTTAGAGACCTAACCAGAAACACTCACACCTGTAATCTTCGAGACCTAACCAGAAACACTCACACCTGTAATCTTCGAGACCTAACCAGAAACACTCACAGCTCTTATCTCAGAGGCCTAACCAGAAACACTCACACCTGTAATCTTAGAGACCTAACCAGAAACACTCACAGCTGTAATCTTAGAGACCTAACCAGAAACACTCACACCTGTAATCTTCGAGACCTAACCAGAAACACTCACACCTGTAATCTTAGAGACCTAACCAGAAACTCTCACAGCTCTTATCTCAGAGACCTAACCAGAAACACTCACACCTGTAATCTTAGAGGCCTAACCAGAAACACTCACACCTGTAATCTTAGAGACCTAACCAGAAACACTCAGAAATAATCACAGCTGGAATCTTAGAGACTTACCCAGAAAGACACACAGCTGTAATTCATTAATTAGGTGATTCTACAAAGTATTGACTCAGGGGTGTGAATACTTATGTAAATTATATTTCATTTTCAATACATTTGTCATTCTGCAGTATTGGGTGAGGAAAAAATACATATTGAATTGAGGCTGTAACACAAAATGTGGAATAAGTCATGTGGTCTGACTACTTTCTGAAGGCTCTGTACAAAACGTTGTACCCAACCATTGTATGTTTTCATCAGGAACTCACATCACTCTAGTGTCACATTCCCGGTGTGTGGGTTTCTGCCTGGACGCAGCGGTCGTCCTGGCTAAGGAGGGAGTTGAATGTGAGGTGAGTGTCGTCTTTAGGTTAGCCTATAGAAGCTCTCACTGCACTTGAAATGTTTAATTGCTGAAGTTTTGACTTGTTGAACACATACGAGTCAGCGAGTGTATTCCAATTGAAAGTTTGAAATGGTACATGTGGTCTAGCGGTCTAAGCCACTGCTTCTGGAGCACATGGACGTTGTAACCCTGCCAGCATGAGTTCAGTCCCTCTCACCTATCACCTCTATCTAATAGATATATAAAACAGCTCTAAAGTACTGTTCTGTCCCCGTCCCCTGCTAGGTGGTTAACCTGCGCACCATAAGGCCTCTGGATGTGGAGACCATTGAGGCCAGTGTGATCAAGACTGGCCATCTGGTCACAGTGGAGGGGGGCTGGCCCCAGTACGGAGTGGGGGCTGAGATCTGTGCCAGGATCATGGAGGGTACGTTCTCTTGATTGATACATTACGGACTGGTTTCCCGGACGCAGATTAAGCTTAATCTTGGACTAAAGTATTTCCATTGATTCGCCATTGAACTTGCTTTTTAATCCAGGACTTAATCTGTCTGAGAAACCAGTCAGTAATGTATAACCTGTTGTGTGACTAGCACTGCAGCAATAACAGCATGTATCCCCATATGAAGGCTAAACTAGGTTAGGCCTGGGTAAACATGGGTGAACTAGATGGAATGCTGCCTGGGAAGATCAAGTTGCTGCTGTGAGGGCCAATACACAACATGTAAAGTGTTGGTCTCATGTTTCATGAGCTGAAATAAAAGTTCCCAGAAATGTTCCAAACACACAAAAAGCTTATTTCTCTCAAATGTTGTGCACAAATGTGTTTCCATCCCTGTTAGTGAGCATTTCTCCTTTGCCAAGATAATCCATCTACCTGACAGGTGTGACATATCAAGAAGCTGATTAGACAGCATGATCATTACACAGGTGCACCTTGTGCTGGGGACAATAAAAGGCCACTCTAAAATGTGCAGTTTTGTCACACAACACAATGCCACAGATGTCCCAAGTTTTTGAGGGAGCGTCCAGTTGTCATGGTGACTGCAGGAATGTCCACCAGAGCTGTTTCCAGAGACTTTAATGTTAATTTCTCTACCATAATCCTCCAACGTCGTTTTAGAGAATCTGGCAGTACGTCCAACCGGCCTCACAACCGCAGACCACGTGTATGGCGTTGTGTTGTTGATCAGTTTGCTGATGTCAAGGTTGTGAACAGTGCACAATGGTGGGGTTATGGTATGAGCAGGCATTTGATACGGACAACTAACACAATTGCATTTTATCGATGGCAATTTGAATGCACAGAAATACCGTGACAAGGCCCATTTTCTTTAAGGTATCTGTACCAACAGATGTATATCTGAATCATGTGAAATCCATAGATTAGGGCTTTGTACATGTGGACATCATGGGAAAATCAAAAGAAATCAGCCAAGACCTCAGAAAAGATATTGTAGACCTCCACAAGTCTGGTTCATCGTTTGGAGCAATTTCCAAACGCCTGAAGGTACCACGTTCATCTGTACAAACAATAGTACAGTCGTGGTCAAACGTTTTGAGAATGACACAAGTATTGGTCTCCACAAAGTTTGCTGCTTCAGTGTTCTTAGATCTTTATGTCAGTAGTTACTATGGTACACTGAAGTATAATTACAAGAATTCCATAAATGCAGTGGAAAAGTTTTTGGGGGATTAAGTTCATTTTCATGGCAAAGAGGGACTTTGCAATTAATTGCAATTCATCTGATCACTCATTCTGGAGTATATGCAAATTGCCATCATCAACACTGAGGCAGCAAACTTTGTGGAGACCAATACTTGTGTCATTCTCAACTTTTGACCATGACTGTACGCAAGTATAAACACCATGGGACCACACAGTCGTCATCCCGCTCAGGAAGGAGACGGGTTCTGTCTCCTAGAGATGAGCGTACTTTGTTGTGAAAAGTGCAAATCAATCCCAGAACAACAGCAAAGGACCTTGTGAAGATGCTGGAGGAAACAGGTACAAAAGTATCTATATCCACAGTAAAACAAGTCCTATATCGACATAACCTGAAAGGCTGCTCAGCAAGGAAGAAGCCACTGCTTCAAAACCGCCATAAAAAAAAAAAAAGCCACACTACGGTTTGCAACTGCACATGGGGACAAAGATCGTACTTTTTGGAGAAATGTTTAATTGACTATTGTGTTAAACAATAGTCAATGAAACACAAATAGAACTGTTTGGCCATAATGACCATTGTTATGTTTGGAGGAAAAAGGGGGAGGCTTGCAAGCCGAAGAACACCATCCCAACCGTGAAGCACGGGGGTGGCAGCATCATGTTGTGGGGGTGCTTTGCTGCAGGTGGGACTGGTGCACTTCACACAATAGATGGCATCATGAAGAAGGAAAATTATGTGGATATATTGAAGCAACATCGCAAGACATCAGTCAGGAAGTTAAAGCTTGGTCGCAAATGGGTCTTCCAAATGGACAATGACCCCAAGCATACTTCCAAAGTTGTGGCAAAATGGCTTAAGGACAACAGTCAAATCAAATCAAATGTTATTGGTCACATACCCATATTTAGCAGATGTTATTGCGAGTGTAGCAAAATGCTTGTGCTTCTAGCTCCGACCCCTTCCCTTTTCCACGTTACAGACCTACTCTAAAATTTATTAAATCGTTTTTTTCACCTCATCAATCTGCACACAATGCCCCATAATTACACAGCAAAAACTGTTTTTTAGAAGTTGTTGCATATGTATTAAAAATAAAACCAATACCTTATTTAAATAAGTATTCAGACCCTGTGCTATGAGACTTGAAAATGAGCTCCGGTGCTTCCTGTTTCCATTGATCATACTTGATGTTTCTACAATTTAATTGGAGGCCACCTTTTGTAAATTCAATTGATTGGACATAATTTGGTAAGGCACACACCTGTCTATATAATGTCCCACAGTTGACAGTGCATGTCAGAGTAAAAACCACACCATAAGGTCGAAGGAATTGTCCGTAGAGCTTCGAGACAGGATTGTGTCGAGGCACAGATCTGAGGAAGGGTACTAAAAAATGTCTGCAGCATTGAAGGTCCCCAAAAACACAGTGGACTCCATCATTCTTAAATGGAGGAAGTTTGGAACCACCAAGACACTTCCTAGAGCTGGCCATCCGGACAAACTGAGCAATCGGGGGAGAAGGGCCTTGGTCAGGGAGGTGACCTTGATGGGAGTTCTTGGTTCCTCTGTGGAGATGGGAGAACCTTCCAGAAGGACAACCATCTCTGCAGCACTCCACCAATCAGGCCTTTATGGTAGAGTGGCCAGAGGGAAGCCACTCCTCAGTAAAAGGTACATGACAGCCTGCTTAGAGTTTACCAAAAGGCACCTAAAGGACTCTGACCATGAGAAACAAGATTCGCTGGTCTGATGAAACCAAGATTGAACTCTTTAGCCTGAATGCCAAGCGTCACGTCTGGAGGAAACCTGGCACCATCCCTACGATGAAGCATAGTGGTGGCAGCATCATGCTGTGGGGATGTTTTTCAGAGACTGGGAGACTAGTCTGTATTGAGGGAAAGATGAACAGAGCAAAGTATAGAGATCCTTGATGAAAACCTGCTCCAGAGCGCTCAGGACCTCAGACTGGGGCGACGGTTCACTTTCCAACAGGACAACGACCCTAAGCACACAGCCAAGACAACACAGGAGTGGCTTTGGGACAATTCTCTAAATGTCCTTGTGGCCCAGCCAGAGCCCGGACTTGAACCCAATCGAACATCTCTGGAGAGACCTGAAAATAGCTGCAGCAACGCTCCCCATCCAACCTGACAGAGCATGAGAGGATCTGCAGAGAAGAATGGGAGAAACTCTCCAAATACAGGTGTACCAAACTTGTATTGTTATACCCAAGAAGACTCAAGGCTGTAATCACTGCCAAAGGAGCTTCAACAAATTACTGAGTTCAGGGTCTGAATACTTGTTTAAATGTGATATTTCAGTTTTTATTTTTTTGGCAAAAATGTCTATAGATTGATTAGGGGAAAAAAACTATTGAATCAATTTTAGATTAAGGCTGTAACGTAACATGTGGAAAAAGTAAAGGGGTCTGAATACTTTCCGAATGCACTATACATGGGAATACCTACATGGGAAAGCATGGGAAAGTGTTTTGTAAGAACAATTTAAAAAGCATACTCAAGTTTGTTAATGATTTATCTGTCCTGTTTCCAGGCCCAGCCTTCAACTACCTGGACGCCCCTGCAGTCAGAGTGACTGGTGTAGACATCCCCATGCCCTACGCTAAGATCCTGGAGGACCACAGTGTACCTCAGATCAAAGACATCATCTTCTCAGTCAAGAAGGTCTTGAATATGTAAACATACCAATGTCTCCCTCCCTCTCCCACCGTGTTCCCCTCCCTCTCCCACCGTGTTCCCCTCCCTCTCCCACCGTGTTCCCCTCCCTCTCCCACCGTGTTCCCCTCCCTCTCCCACCGTGTTCCCCTCCCTCTCCCACCGTGTTCCCCTCCCTCTCCCACCGTGTTCCCCTCCCTCTCCCACCGTGTTCCCCTCCCTCTCCCACCGTGTTCCCCTCCCTCTCCCACCGTGTTCCCCTCCCTCTCCCACCGTGTTCCTCTCCCTCCGTGTTCCCCTCCCTCTCCCACCGTGTTCCCCTCCCTCTCCCTCCGTGTTCCCCTCCCTCTCCCACCGTGTTCCCCTCCCTCTCCCACCGTGTTCCCCTCCCTCTCCCACCGTGTTCCTCTCCCTCCGTGTTCCCCTCCCTCTCCCACCGTGTTCCCCTCCCTCTCCCACCGTGTTCCCCTCCCTCTCCCACCGTGTTCCTCTCCCTCCGTGTTCCCCTCCCTCTCCCACCGTGTTCCCCTCCCTCTCCCACCGTGTTCCTCTCCCTCCGTGTTCCCCTCCCTCTCCCACCGTGTTCCCCTCCCTCTCCCACCGTGTTCCTCTCCCTCCGTGTTCCCCTCCCTCTCCCACCGTGTTCCCCTCCCTCTCCCACCGTGTTCCTCTCCCTCCGTGTTCCCCTCCCTCTCCCACCGTGTTCCCCTCCCTCTCCCACCGTGTTCCCCTCCCTCTCCCACCGTGTTCCCCTCCCTCTCCCTCCGTGTTCCCCTCCCTCTCCCTCCGTGTTCCCCTCCCTCTCCCACCGTGTTCCCCTCCCTCTCCCTCCGTCCGTGTCTCCCTCCCTCTCCCTCCACTCCTTTCCTTGCAAACTGATCTTATTAACCTTTTTAAGTACTTATAAGTACTTATTTACTTATACAATAGTAAGTACTTGTACAGTATTTACTGTAGTAAATGCTTATTTCCTCCCCATGTCAATTTAACAGTAAATATTCACATCTCATGACTACATGAAAAGTCCTTATTCACATACAGTAATACAAGCACTTCTGTTTCCTGATTGGTTGGTGGACAGACAAGACGGTGATGTCAAATAAACCAACTAACTCATCAACTTTATTGTAGTGATCTGTCGTTGATCCAACAAACTCATCAACTTTGATCCAGTGATGAAAAGAAAAATGTATAGTTGATTTAATGAAGTGTATTTATTATGGCCGATATTATTGTTATTATTTGTTGCTGTAAATGGCTTTGTTAAAGAAATAAAACTCCCATTTTATCAGTCTTTAAATAATGCTGTTTTTATTATCACGCTTGATGCCGTTGAACAACTAGGGACAGGTATGCGTTACAAGCCCTCCCAGGATATAGCTGCATTCCAAATATCTTGGTAGACAATCAATACTTTTAGTAGCTACATACTGTACCTAGCTCTGGTCTAGGGTGTTACATGTGTGGCGAGGGGGCATGGTTACTGTACCTAGCTCTGGTCTAGGGTGTTACATGTGTGGCGAGGGGGTCATGCAAGCCGCAAGTAGCTCCGTGCATCAGAGCTGCTAAATACTGTGACAAGGATCTGGCATGATGGCACAGCCACGCCTAATCAGAGAACATCAGTGGAGAGTTGGCTAATAGTTACAATGTAAGAGTTGGCTAATAGTTACAATGTAAGAGTTGGCTAATAGTTACAATGTAAGAGTTGGTGGTTTGTCAGCAGAGCTTTCTCTGATCTTGCTGCTGTTGGTGCCATGTTTTCAATGTCCGACTGACCAACTCACTGCAGTTTTTGGTATTCATTATACTGGGAGATCCAGGTTAGGTACTGTTTTGGGTTAGCACAGAGAATATTCTTCCAACCTTAGCGGTCTGCTTGGCGATACTGTATCATGAAATGTTCTCGTCCAGTTGCAGAGGGTCAGTTTTGAATTTAGAAAATGCTCCCTTATTAAAATAAAATGTAGTGATCATTGGTTGAGAGAATCTTAATATGCAGCAGTGTGTGCTGGACCCACCTGTCTCTATGAGAGAGGACTTGAAATAGACAAGATGGCGGTATACACTTCATGAAGCAAAAAAATCACTGAGCATTTTCTAAATTCAAAAAAGACCCCCTGCAACTGGATGTTATGAATTTGTCACTGAATTAATTTGCTATTTTACAGTAAATATTGTCTTGCCCATTCACCCTCTGAATGACACACATACACAATGTCTCAAGGCTTAAAAATCCTTTAAATTCAAATTGTATTTGTCACATGCACCAAATACAACAGGTGTAGACCTTACAGTACACTGATTGAAGTAAAGTTAACAAGTGACATCAATAAGGGATCATAGCTTTCACCTGGATTCACCTGGTCAGTTGATGTCATGGAAAAAGCAGGTGTTCTTAATGTTTTGTACATTCAGTGTATACTAAGCCGTTCTCGACATAAGACTTTTATGCTTGGGGACGAAAAGGTCAGCTTTCCGGAAAAAACTACCAGTCGTTCAATCGTTTCAGTATAACGGTTGGAATAATGGGACAATTGGGAGTACAACGCAAGGTGGCATATCCCGCGGTGTCTGGATCTACACAGTCATGCTGTCAGACCCCTCTGTCAACCATGGTTACCTGCAAGGAAACATGTGCCGTCATCATTGCTTTGCACAAAAAGGGCTTCACAGGCAAGGATATTGCTGCTGGTAAGATTGCACCTAAATAAACCATTTATCGGATCATCAAGAACTTCAAGGCGAGAGGTTCAATTGTTGTGAAGAAGGCGTCAGGGTGCCCAAGAAAGTCCATCAAGCGCCAGGACCGTCTCTTAAAGTTGATTCAGCTGTGGGATCGGGGCACCACCAGTGCAGAGCTTGCTCAGGAATGGCAGCAGGCAGGTGTGAGTGCATCTGCATCTCTCGTGGCACCAGCCGAGCAAGTCTACCTCTTTAGCATGAGTGAAGTGTGTTCGGAACAACTGAATGCATGCCTCTTAGAAGTAGTTTTCACATACACACTTTAGATGTCCGATCAAATCAACTCAAATATTTGATTTGAAAGTATTTTTTACATCAGCCGATGTTACAAAGTGCTATACAGAAATCCAGCCTAAAACCCCAAACAGCAAGCAATGCAGATGTAGAAGCACGGTGGCTAGGAACAACTCCCTAGAAAGGCAAAAACCTAGGAAGAAACCTAGAGAGGAACCAGGCTCCGAGGGTCTCTGAATCTCCAAAAATTACATTGTCACTGTGGTAGAATGTTTATTTTGATTGGGGATTTTCTGCATTTATCAGAGTGCCATCAGGTACACTGATTTCAGATGTGTCCATGGAAACCAGATTTATAAGAGAAATCTTTAGTTTTGCAAAGCATGCAAATATTTTAATTTAACTATTAAATTGACTATCCACAATAATCATATTATTGTGAGCATGTAACCACACTGATTTACAAACACAGCATTTGTGTTAGTCCGTCAGATCAGAGACAGTAGGGATGACAACACAGAGTATGTTTACATGGATATTAATAATTAGATATTAAACTGATTATGGCAGTAGGCAGCTTATGCAATAGTCATGTAAACACCTTACTCTGCTTATCTTAATCAGTGTAAGGTCAAAATCAAAGTAAGTATACCTGGTTTTCTAAGCAATCTTTTGAATTATTAGGACATGTAAACACCTTAATCGATGTCTGAGTGTTGGAGTGTGCCCCTGTCTGTCTGGTTTGCTTAATATAAGGAGTTTGATGTATAGCTTTTACTTTTTACTTTTACTCCAGTATGGCAATTGAGTACTTTTTCCACCTTTTTCCATTTTACTCAAGTAGTATTTTACTGGGTCACTTTCACTTTTACTTGAGTCATTTTCTATTAAGGTGTCTATACTTTTACTCAAGTATGATAATGAAGTACTTTTCCACCACTGCTATTTAGGAATGGCAGTGTCAGCCAATCAGCTACTTTGTGCCAGTCCATAATTAATGTGGCTTGCAAAAGCAGCAAGACTTTAAATATTGTAAGAATTATTATTATTCTTTGGAGTGCTTCTCCTCTTACACCATGTAATCTAGAAACACCGTTCAAACTTTAAAACATGCAGACCAGGGCCGGCACCGGTTTCCTAACATTCGGGACTCAGTCCTGAAGACCACAGGCTAACCGGTTTGCGGGTCCAATATTTTTATCCTTTTCTAAAATAATTTCCTGCAATTCTACATAATTGTACGTGACTAGAGACATTACAAGAATATGTATTTATACCAAACAAATGACAAGCTACTCTGATATTTACATACTGAGATCAATAGATCCAACGACCCATTTAATGCAACCAATAGCAAAGTCCAATGAAAAGAGTGGACAGATCTCAGACCTACAATATGTGGAGGACATTATAGTCCAATGAAAATAGTGGACACACATCCTAGACTTACTATATGTGGTCATATTAACAACCCATCTAGTCATATTAACAACCCATCTAGTCATATTAACAACCCATCTAGTCATATTAACAACCCTATTAACAACCCATCTAGTCATATTAACAACCCATCTAGTCATATTAACAACCCATCTAGTCATATTAACAACCCATCTAGTCATATTAACAACCCATCTAGTCATATTAACAACCCATCTAGTCATATTAACAACCCATCTAGTCATATTAACAACCCATCTAGTCATATTAACAACCCATCTAGTCATATTAACATCCCATCTAGTCATATTAACAACCCATCTAGTCATATTAACAACCAATCTAGTCATATTAACAACCCATCTAGTCATATTAACAGCCCATCTAGTCATATTAACAACCCATCTAGTCATATTAACAACCCATCTAGTCATATTAACAACCCATCTAGTCATATTAACAACCCATCTAGTCATATTAACAACCCATCTAGTCATATTAACAGCCCATCTAGTCATATTAACAACCCATCTAGTCATATTAACAACCCATCTAGTCATATTAACAACCCATCTAGTCATATTAACAACCCATCTAGTCATATTAACATCCCATCTAGTCATATTAACAACCCATCTAGTCATATTAACAACCCATCGAGTCATATTAACAACCCTATTAACAACCCATCTAGTCATATTAACAACCCATCTAGTCATATTAACAACCCATCTAGTCATATTAACAACCCATCTAGTCATATTAACAACCCATCTAGTCATATTAACAACCCATCTAGTCATATTAACAACCCTATTAACAACCCATCTAGTCATATTAACAACCCATCTAGTCATATTAACAACCCATCTAGTCATATTAACAGCCCATCTAGTCATATTAACAACCCATCTAGTCATCTTAACAACCCATCTAGTCATATTAACAACCCATCTAGTCATATTAACAACCCATCTAGTAATATTAACAACCCTATTAACAACCCATCTAGTCATATTAACAACCAATCTAGTCATATTAACAACCCATCTAGTCATATTAACAACCCATCTAGTCATATTAACAACCCATCTAGTCATATTAACAACCCTATTAACAACCCATCTAGTCATATTAACAACCCATCTAGTAATATTAACAACCCTATTAACAACCCATCTAGTCATATTAACAACCAATCTAGTCATATTAACAACCCATCTAGTCATATTAACAACCCATCTAGTCATATTAACAACCCATCTAGTCATATTAACAACCCTATTAACAACCCATCTAGTCATATTAACAACCAATCTAGTCATATTAACAACCCATCTAGTCATATTAACAACCAATCTAGTCATATTAACAACCCATCTAGTCATATTAACAACCAATCTAGTCATATTAACAACCCATCTAGTCATATTAACAACCAATCTAGTCATATTAACAACCCATCTAGTCATATTAACAACCCATCTAGTCATATTAACAACCCATGCTTGTTGATGCGTCTTTAGATCTCCCCTCGTTATACAGAATTTTATTTTAATCATTCAGTATAACGTCAACAGCTTCAACCACCACGTCACATGAAACCACTCCTTGCACTTTTGAGAAAGCTAATTGCATTTTGTAACTTTCAGTTGATAGCCTACTGCGGTGCATTGCTGTGCTTATAATGTAAAGACATAACCTAATAGTTTATGAACATTTTAAGCTAAACATTCTAATCTGTTGCATCAGCCTTTTTAATGTACATTGGTTGTATTAATTTGGCATATATGGCATTCCACAACTGTCCCAGAGTAGCTTTGGAATATTTATTTATTGCACAGAAGGACAAGCTGACCAAGAGAATAGGTCAACTTGTGTACTATGGGGGATAGTAGATTGATATAGTCTACTGCCTTTGCTGTTATTTACTCATCTTGTTAGCTGACGAAAAGTAAATGTGGACAGTTCTTCTAACATCTTCAATATGCGCCTCGGAATTGAATAAGAAGGATGCACCATTGCATTCCCAATGTGTCTGTCTTCACTTGTAGCCTACTTCGGACCTGAGATGCCTGTGAGAAGGACCTGATCACGTGATGGGCATTGGCTAATAAGAATGGAGATATCTGAGAGAGCCATATGAGTGAGAGGTGCTTCGGATCACAGCGAATGGCAGCCGGGAGAAGGGAATTATTATAAAAAATAAATACATTTAACCTTTATTTAACTAGGCAAGTCAGTTAAGAACAAATTCTTATTTACAATGACGGCCTACACCGGCCAAACTCAGACAACGCTGGGCCAATTGTGCGCTGTCCTATGGGACTCCCAATCTCGGCAGGTTGTGATACAGCCTGGATTTGAACCAGGGTGTCTGTAGTGATGCCTCTCGCACTGAGATGCAGTGCCTTAGACCACTGCGCCACTTGGGAGCCCAAGTTATAATTATTATACTGCGGTCATGAGCTGAAAATAAAAGATCCCTGAACTGTTCCATAAGCACAAAAAGCTTATTTCTCTCCACTTTTGTGCTCAAATTTGTTTATCCCTTTTAGTGAGCATTTCTCCAAGATAATCCATCCACCTGACAGATGTGGCATATTTATTTTATTTTATTTAACCTTTATTTAAATAGGTAAGTCAGTTAAGAACAAATTCTTATTTACAATGATGGCCTACCAAAAGGCAAAAGGCCTCCTGCAGGGACGGGGGATGGGATTAAAAATATAAATACATTAAATAAAAATATAGGACAAAACACACATCAACACAAGAGAGACAAAACAACACTACATAAAGAGAGACCTAAGACAACAACATAGCATGGTAGCAACACAATATGACAACACAGCATGTTAAACACAATATGACAACAACATGGTAGCAACACAATATGACAACAACATGGTAGCAACACAACATGACCACAACATGGTAGCAATACAACATGACCACAACATGGTAGCAATACAACATGACCACAACATGGTAGCAATACAACATGACCACAACATGGTAGCAACACAACATGACCACAACATGGTAGCAACACAACATGACCACAACATGGTAGCAACACAACATGTACACAGCACAGCCGAGAGCTGCCCAGTGACACAAGCATACCAGACGAACTAAATCACTTCTATGCTCGCTTTGAGGCAAGCAACACTGAGGCACGCATGAGAGCATCAGCTGTTCCAGGTGACCGTTTGATCACGCTCTCCGTAGCCAACATGAGTAAGAGCTTTAAACAGGTCAACATCCACAAGGCCGCAGGGCCAGACAGATTACCAGGACGTGTACTCCAAGCATGTGCTGATCAACATGTCCCTGACTGAGTCTGTAATACCAACATGTTTCAAGCAGACCACCATAGTCCCTGTGCCCAAGAACACTAAGGTAACCTGCCTAAATGACTACAGACCCGTAGCACTCACGTCTGTAGCCATGAAGTGCTTTGAAAGGCTGGTCATGGCTCACATTAACACCATTATCCCAGAAACCCTAGACTCACTCCAATTTGCATACCGACACAACAGATCCACAGATGATGCAATCTCTATTTTACTCTACACTGCCCTTTCCCACCTGGACAAAAAGAACACCTATGTGAGAATGCTGTTCATTGACTACAGCTCAGCGTTCAACACCATAGTGTCCTCGAAGCTCATCACTAAGCTAAGGATCCTGGGACTAAACACCTCCCTCTGCAACTGGATCCTGGACTTCCTAACGGACCGCCCCCAGGTGGTAAGGGTAGGTAACAACACATCTGCCACGCTGATCCTCAATAGTGGGGCCCCTCAGGGGTGCGTGCTCAGTCCCCTCCTGTACTCCCTTTTCACCTATGACTGCACGGCCAGGCACGACTCCAACACCATCATTAAGTTTGCAGACGACACAACAGTGGTAGGCCTGATCACCGACAACGATGAGACAGCCTATAGGAAGGAGGTCAGAGACCTGGCCATGTGGTGCCAGGATAACAAACTCTCCCTCAACGTGATCAAGACAAAGGAGATGATTGTGGACTACAGGAAAAGGAGGACCGAGCACGCCCCCATTCTCATCGACGGGGCTGTAGTGGAGCTGGTTGAGAGCTTCAAGTTCCTTGGTGTCCACATCACCAACAAACTAGAATGGTCCAAACACACCAAGACAGTCGTCAAGACAGTTGTGAAGAGGGCACGACAAAGCCTATTCCCCCTCAGGAGACTGAAAATATTTGGCATGGCTCCTCAAAAGGTTCTACAGCTGGAACATCGAGAGTATCCTGACTGGTTGCATCACTGCCTGGTATGGAAACTGCTCTGCCTCTTATTTCTGCACTGTTGGTTAAGGGCTTTCTTTCACTGTAAGGTCTACACCTGTTGTATTGTTGGTTAGGGCTTGTAAGTTAGCATTTCACTGTAAGGTCCACACCTGTTGTATTCGGTGCACGTGACAAATAAACTTTGATTTGATTTGATTTGAGAACAGAGTGCTCGGTTTGGGGTGTAGGGTTTGAGCATAGCCTGAAGGTAGGGAGGGGCATGGTCTTGTAGTGGATGAGAGCTTCGACTGGAAGCCAGGAGTAGGGTTACATGAGAGAACTTGGGAAGGTTGAAAACCAGGCGGGCTGCAGGTTCTGGATAAGTTGCAGGGGTTTGAGTTCATAGGATAGAAGCCCAGCCAACAGCATGTTGCAGTAGTCCAGACGGGAGAGGACCTGCGCCGCTTCCTGTGTGAGGTAGGGTCGTACTCTAAGGATGTTGTAGAGTTTGAACCTGCAGGAGCGGGTCACTGCTTTGATGTATGCAGAGAACGACAGGGTGTTGTCCAGGGTCACGCCAAGGTTCTTTGCACTCTGAGAGGGTGACAATATGGAGGTCATTGAGCGGGCAGGCCTTCCCCGGGAGGAAGAGCAGTTCTGTCTTGTCGAGGTTGAGCTTGGTGGGCCGACATCCAAGCTGAGATATCTGCCAGGCACGCAGAGATACGTGGCGCCACCTGGGTGTCAGAAGGGGGAAAGGATAAAAGTAGTTGATTGTCATCTGCATAGCAATGATAGGAGAGACAATGTAAGGATCTGACAGAGCCAAGTGACTTGGTGTATAGAGAGAAGAGAAGAGGGCCTAGAACTGAGCCCTGGGGGACACCAGTAGTGAGAGTACGTGGTGCAGACACAGCTCCTCTCCATGTTGCCTGGTGGGAGCAGCCTGCCAGGTAGGATGCAATCCAACACCCAGCCTTGAGAGGGTGGAGAGGAGGATCTGATGTTTCACAGTGTCGAAGGCAGCAGATAGTTTTGTCACACAACACAAATCCACAGATGTTTTGAGGGTGTGTGCAATTTTCATGTTGACTGCAGGAATGTCCACCAGAGCTGTTGCCAGAGAATTTAATCTTAATTTCTCTACCATAAACTGCCTCCAACGTTGTTTTTCTGAATTTGGCAGTAAGTCAAACCGGCCTCACAACCGCAGACTATGTTTAACCATGCCAGCCCAGGACCTCCACATCCGGCTTTTTCAACTGCAGAATGGTCTGAGACCAGCCACCCGGACAGAATTTCTGCACAAACTGTCAGAAACCGTCTCAGGGAAGCTCCTCTGCGTGCTCGTCATCCTCACCAGGGTCTTGACCTGACTGCAGTTCGACGTCGTAACCAACTTCAGTGGGCAAATGCTCACCTTCGATGAGTGCCAGTTTTTTGACTGTACCGGGCAGATGGCGTTGTGTGGGCGAGCAGCTTGCTGATGTCACTGTGTGAACAGAGTGCCCCATGGTGGCGGTGGGGTTATGGTATATGCAGGCATTGCATTTTATCTATGGCAAAACATGTATATTTATTGTAGTTTTTACCCCTTTTCCGTGATCTCCAGCTGTTAGTTCCAGTCTGGTCCCATCGCTGTAACTCCTGTACGGACTCAGGAGAGGTGAAGGTTGTCCCATCGCTGTAACTCCTGTACGGACTCAGGAGAGGTGAAGGTTGTCCCATCGCTGTAACTCCTGTACTGACTCAGGAGAGGTGAAGGTTGTCCCATCGCTGTAACTCCTGTACGGACTCAGGAGAGGTGAAGGTTGTCCCATCGCTGTAACTCCACTACGGACTCGGGAGAGGCGAAGGTCGAGAGCCGTGCGTCCTCTGAAACACGACCCTGCCAAGACGCACTGCTTTGCTTAACCCGGAAGCCGCACTCTGTCGGAGGAAACACTGTCCAACTGGCGACCAAAGTCAGTGTGCATGCGCCCGGCCCGCCACAAGGAGTCACTAGAGCACAATGGGACAATCAGCCCCCCTGGGATCAAATCCAGGTCTGTAGTGACGCCTGTAGCACTGCCATGCAGTGCCTTAGACTGCTGCGCCACTCGGGAGGCCTATCTATGGCAATTTGAATGCCGTGCTGAGATCCTGAGGCCCATTGTCGTCGTGCCATTCATCCTCCGCCATCACCTCATGTTTCAGCATGCTAATGCACGGCCCCATGTCACAAGGATCTGTACACAATTCCTGGAAGCTGAAAATGTCCCAGTTCTTCTATGGCCTGTATACTCACCAGACATGTCACCCATTGAGCATGTTTGGGATGCTCTGGATCGATTTGTACGACAGCAGGTTCCAGTTCCCGACAACATCCAGTTACTTCGCAAAGACATTGAAGAGGAGAGGGACAACATTCCACACTAAGCAGCCTAATCAAATCATGGTCGTTGATGCCGCCGGGAAATTAGAGGCCTGCTGACCACATCTACTGACGACAACTACTGACCACAACTACTACTCTGGTCTGCACTAGCTCTGGTCCAGCTCTGGTCCTGGGCATAGCTAGCTAGCTCTGGTCTGCACTATATAAATTATAATTACTGAAATGTGCATACATTTGCATTTAATACCCACCAACAATAATTGTAACTCTTGAACCGTTCAAACTAGACACCACACCCAACTTTCACATGTTCATTCTATCCTATCCACTGACCCAAAAATACTTCCAAAAAGTGGAAGCAAGTCACACAATTTTCCTTCATAGAAAATTACCATCTAGTTTTATTTTGACTAATGACCTGCCACTGACATTAAACAAAGCCTGTGTCCATGTATGCTGATGATTCAACCATATACGTGTCAGCAGCCACAGCTAAGTCACTGCAACCCTTAACAAAGCGTAATAAACTGGTCCTGAACATCTCTAAAACTAAGAGCATTGTATTTGGTACAAATCATTCCCTAAGTTCTAGACCTCAGCTGAATCTGGTAATGAATGGTGTGTCTGTTGAACAAGTTGAGGAGACTAAATTACTTGGTGTTACCTTAGATTGTAAACTGTTATGGTCAAAACATATAGATTCAATGGTTGCAATGATGGGGAGAGGCCTGTCTGTGATAAATAGATGCTCTGATTTTTTGACACGACACTCCACAATGCAAGTCCTGCAGGCTCTAGTTTTGTCTTATCTTGATTATTGTCCAGTCATGTGGTCCAGTGCTGCAAAGCAAGACCTGGTAAAGCTGCAGCTGGCCCAGAACAGAGCTGCACATCTTGCTCTTTACAGTAATCAGGGGCTAATATAAATACTATGCATGCCAGTCTCTCTTGACTAAAAATAAAGGAGACTGACTGCATCACCAAATTGTTACATAGTCTAACACACACACTTACCTTACCAGACATACCACCAGGGGGGGTTTCACAGTTCCCAAATCACAATTTCAAGAAAACATACAGTATTATATAGACATGGAACTCCCTTCGATCTCAGATTGCTCAAGTGAACACCAACCCTGGTTTAAAAAACACAGATAAAACAGCACAACGCCTTTCCTCTATTTGACCTGGACATTTTGTCTTAATGTACTGATATGTAGGCTATGTTTGACGTTTTAAATGTATGTAGTTCTGTCCTTGAGCTGTTCTTGTCTATGAATGTTCTGTATTATGTAATGTTTCATGTTTTGTGTGGACCCCAGGAAGAGTAGCTGCTGCTGTCGCAACAACTAATGGGCATCCTAATAAAATACAAAATAATAGATGCTGTGGTTACTGCTAGCGGGCATGAGCACGAAAAGGGCAATTTTAGAGAAAACGAGCAGTATTTAAATATTCTCGGTGTATCAGTGTGGATAAAGGTAACATTTGGAGTACAGCGGCATATCCCATCCCTGCATTGAGGTAGCCCAAAGGCCGGCAGATGGAGATTGAGTCGTTTCATCTTTTATTTATTTAATTTAACTAGGCAAGCCAGTTAAGAACAATACAAAAATACAAATAAATAAAATATAAATATAGGACCAAACACACATCACGACAAGAGACAAAACAACACTAACTAAAGAAAGACCTAAGACAACAACACAGCAAGGCAGCAACACATGACAACATAACATGGTATTAGCGTAACATGGTACAAACATCACTGGACACAGACAACAGCGCAAAGGGCAAGAAGGTACTGGGTTGTAGCTAAAACATTCTCAATTCAGGCTGCAAAGGCTTCGATTTCCCCCTTAACTTTATTTAATGGCGAGATGTCGAAAAATCAGGGAAAATATGCGTTCTGAAACACCATGTTCCACCACCACGCTTGGAATGCTACTTGCTGATGTTGCCTCATTCAGCCAGGGGGAAACAACCGACTGCTGCAACCTGATTGGCTGAACGCGATACGCAACATCCGGGATTAGCATTTAGCCACCAGCTATCTTGCCAGAAGATACCGACCCTACCGTTTCGCATGTTTACAGTGAACTGCAATGGGGTTGGAAAACGTACCTCAACGCTAACCCAAAGGCCGGCAGATGGCACTATTGAGTCATTTCATCTTACCGTCCAAACACATCAGGAATCCACAATGTCTAAATGTAACCATTATTGCGTTCTGACCCCAAAGCAGCTCAGTGTAAACAAGCTTAACGGTAGGGTCGGTATCTTAGGTCAAGCTTGCTAGCTACCTAACTAATTATCTAGCTAATTAGCACGGGATAGCTAGCTATCTAGCTAGCCCAAAATGCTATGAAATTTGGTGACAGATCCAAGGTGTGAGAAGAGTAGAGTGTGGAATAACAGAAGGAACAGCCTCCACCCTGCCACTAACCACCTGGGGACGAGGGGCCGGTGGGGGCCCGGATGGTAGTGAATAGGAATATTCACTACAATGTAGTGGTGCAGATGGAAAATGGATACTGGATATATATGGTGAGTGTCAACAGTAACGGATTATACATTTCTTTCATTTTACAGTTACCTTGGTGTTCTGAGTGGTGGGCTGGTTTTACAGTTACCTTGGTGTTCTGAGTGGTGGGCTGGTTTTACAGTTACCTTGGTGTTCTGAGTGGTGAGTTGGTTTTACAGTTACCTTGGTGTTCTGAGTGGTGGGTTGGTTTTACAGTTACCTTGGTGTTCTGAGTGGTGGGCTGGTTTTACAGTTACCTTGGTGTTCTGAGTGGTGGGCTGGTTTTACAGTTACCTTGGTGTTCTGAGTGGTGGGCTGGTTTTACAGTTACCTTGGTGTTCTGAGTGGTGGGTTGGTTTTACAGTTACCTTGGTGTTCTGAGTGGTGGGTTGGTTTTACAGTCGTCAACATAGACCTGGAACTGTTGGGGTGTTAGGACCTAGTTTAACAATTATGCATCCATCCGTGAGTAACTCTGGTCTGTAATCACTCATTCACTCAAGACTTATTTATTCAGGTCTGTATATACATATTTATGTACAGTTATTATATCATAACACATGCAATATTGCTAGTAATTCTTGGACTTAACTTACGTAGTCATTCACTCAGGAATGCATATTAGTATCCTGTCAATTGCACCTTTTCTCATTGCTTTTAGTATATCGAATGTGCAATAAGTGCAGTTGTCTGTAATTAAAGCCTGCGCACTAAGGACTGTATTTTAAGGGAATTACTATTATTACCCCAAATTATATCATACACACATTTAGCTATTTAAGTATCTCTTCCTGTCATTTACCTGTACAGTTTGTGTAACCATGCGAGTATTCACTTATCTGTAAATATAACTGTATATTTACCTGTACAGCTCATTTAACCATGCAAAGTATTCACTTACCTGTTCATTTACCCAGTCTGTCTATTAACACGCGCATGCACGTTGACACAATGAACGCCTAACCCGGAAGCCAGCCGCACCAATGTGTCGGAGGAACCACCGTAAACCTGGCGACTGAGTCAACGTGCATGCGCCCGGGCCGCCACAGGAGATGCTAGATCGCGATGGGACAAGGACAACCCGGCCGCCCAAACCCTCCCCTAACCCGGACGACGCTGGGCCAATTGTGCGTCGCCTCATGGGTCTCCCGGTCACGGCCGGCTGCAACACAGACAGGGCTCAAACCCACATGTGTAGTAATGCAGCTTGCACTGCTCCCTCCTCTTCTTGCCACCTCTCCTTCCTTCTCTCCTCCCTCCTCTCCTTGCCTCCTCTCCTGCTTCCTCTCCTCCTCCTCTCCTCCCTTCTCTCCTGCCTCCTCTCTTCCCTCCTCTCCTTGCCACCTCTCCTTCCTCCTCTCCTTGCCACCTCTCCTTCCTTCTCTCCTCCTCCTCTCCTTGCCTCCTATCCCGCTTCCTCTCCTCCTCCTCTCCTCCCTTCTCTCCTGCCTCCTCTCCTCCCTCCTCTCCTTGCCACCTCTCCTTCCTTCTCTCCTCCCTCCTCTCCTTTCCTCTTCTCCTGCCTTCTCTACTGGCTCCTCCCTCCTCTCCGCCTCCTCTCCTCCTCTTCTTCTGCCTCCTCTCCTGCTTCCTCTCCTCCCTTCTCTCCTGCCTCCTCCCCTCCTCTCCTGCCTCCTCATCTGCTAATGTCTCACCTGAACTGGGTTGTTGTTCATCCATATGGAGTGTCTTTGACCCAGTTTTTCTTCTGTCTCTCAGAGAAATTGTTGATCATTTGAAACCTTCCTTCTGTTCTCTTGATGTTCTTTCTCCCCGTATCTTGAAACAAATGTTTGATTCGGTTGGAATATGTTTGGTGTCTTTTCTGAATAAATGCTTGAGCACAGGGACTATCCCTGATATACTAAAACAAGCTACTGTTACATCTCTTCTCAAGAAACCTTCACTTGATGATAGGGATTTTAATAATTTTCGACCTATTTCGACCCTTCCTTTTATTACAAAAATATTGGAGAAAACGGTTCTCAATCAACTCCAGTCTTTTCTTAGCTCAAATCAAATTCTTGAAACTTTCCAGTCTGGGTTTAAGCCTCTGCACAGCACCGAGTCTGCTTTATTAAGGGTTTCTAATGATATACTGTTAGCGACTGACGCTGGTGACTCTGTGATCCTAATACTGTTAGACTTAACCTCGGCCTTTGATACAGTTGATCATAAAACTCTCTTATCCCGACTAGAATATTTTGTGGGCATCCAGGGAACTGTCCTCAGTTGGTTTAGATCTTATCTAACAAATAGAAGTTTCTCTGTCAAACTGGGTAATTTTTCTTCCTCGCCAGCCCAACTCTCCTGTGGAGTCCCGCAGGGGTCTATTCTCGCACCCATTCTTTTTTCCCTGTATTTACTTCCTTTGGGCTCCAGAAAGCATGGTGTATCATTTCACTGCTATGCAGATGATACACACATTTATTTGCCTCTGAAATGCAATAAAGATACTGCTCTGAAATCTCTTTTTGCATGCCTAGAAGAAGTAAAAATGTGGTTTTCTCAAAATGTTTTATTTCTGAATGAATCCAAAAGCGAGGTTATAGTCTTTGGCCCCCATGACAACTAAAATAGCAGTAACATTGATCTGGATTATCTTTATCCAACTTCATCTTGCATTAAGAACTTAGGTGTTTTCTGGGATCAGAACCTCAAATTTGAAAATCAAATCAAAAAATTTTTCTCTCTAAAATCAAATCCTCCCTTTCTGAGAAAACCTTAGAGATTGCTGTCCATGCGCTCATTACATCGCGGTTGGATTATTGCAGCTCTCTTTACTATGACATACCCAAACACTCAATTGCTCGTCTCCAATTAGTACAGAATGCTGCTGCAAAGTTCCTCAAAAGAAAACGTAAATTTGATCATGTTTCACCTATCTTAAAATCACTGCATTGGCTAAAATAAATTCTTTTTGTTTTTAAATCCGTAAATAATCTGGCACCGAGCTATTTGTCTGAGCTACTCTGTCCACACAATCCCACACGAAACCTGAGGTCTGGTGATCAGAGACTTCTGTCTGTCCCCAGATCACGGTTAAAGAATAGAGGGGACAGAGCCTTTGCGATTGCTGGCCCTAGGCTGTGGAACAGCCTTCTGGTTTACATCAGAGCGGCTCAATCTCTAACTGTTTTTAAATCCTCTCTGAAAACCTATTTTTTTTCTTTAGCTTTTAATTCATTGTGAGCTTCTGTCATGAATGTGGGGTTTGTCCTTGTTCTTTATCTTGTGTATTGTTCAGCACTTTGGTCAGCCCTGTTTGCTGTTTTTAAATGTGCTATATAAATAAATACAAACTTGAAACTCTCCTGCCTCCTCTCCTCCTCCTCTTCTGCCCCCTGTCGTCCTCCTCTCCTCCTCCTCTTCTGCCCCCTGTCGTCCTCTTCTCCTCCCTCCTCTTCTGCCTCCTCTCCTCCCTCTTCTTCTGCCTCCTCTCCTCCCTCTTTTTGAAAAATGTTAAATGTTAATTGAGGAGAGGCAGCAAGGAGGGAACGTGGAAATAAATGTGCTTGTGAGTGTGTGTGCATGCGTCACTTTCAGCACTGTGAAATGCACTCACACACACCACAATCAAGAACACACTGATTTGTGTACTGACAACACCCCTGAGATGAACGCTCTCTGCCAGACCTATGTGTGCACGCACCAGCCTCATCCTAACGCCCCCTCTCTATACACACACCCAGTGTCCTCTTCAGCATACACACTGAAACCATGCGGTGAACCACCCCCACTCTCCAACCCTCACCCCAAATCAGTCAAGTAACACTAGAGAATAGAATTGCTGATCAATTTGATTAGTAATTTCAGATTGAGTAAAGTAAGAAGGCCAAAATAAATAACCTAATATACAGTTGAATTCAGAAGTTTACATACACTTAGGTTGAAGTCATTAAAACTCATTTTTCAACCACTCCACAGATTTCATGTTAACAAACTATAGTTTTGGCAAGTAGGTTAGGACATCTACTTTGTGCATGACACAAGTAATTCTTCCAACAATTGTTTACAGACAGATTATTTCACTTATAATT
Source organism: Thymallus thymallus (assembly GCA_023634145.1). NCBI lineage: Eukaryota > Metazoa > Chordata > Actinopteri > Salmoniformes > Salmonidae > Thymallus > Thymallus thymallus. The sequence goes on from CM042410.1 coordinate 2,586,609, forward strand.
CACTATATCACAATTCCAGTGGGTCAGAAGTTTACATACACTAAGTTGACTGTGCCTTTAAACATCTTAGAAAATTCCAGAAAATGATGTCATGGCTTTAGAAGCTTCTGATAGGCTAATTGACATCATTTGAATCAATTGGAGGTGTGCCTGTGGATGTATTTCAAGGCCTACCTTCAAGCTCAGTACCTCTTTGCTTGACATCATGGGGAAATCAGCCAAGACCTCAGGAAAAAAATTGTAGACCTCCACAAGTCTGGTTCATCCTTGGGAGCAATTTCCAAATGCCTGAAGGTACCACGTTCATCTGTACAAACAATAGTACACAAGTATAAACACCATGGGACCACGCAGCCGTCATACCGCTCAGGAAGGAGACGCGTTCTGTCTCCTAGAGATTAACGTACTTTGGTGCGAAAACTGCAAATCAATCCCAGAACAACAGCAAAGGACCTTGTGAAGATGCTGGAGGAAGCAGGTACAAAGGTATCTATATCCACAGTAAAACAAGTCCTATATCGACATAACCTGAAAGGCCGCTCAGCAAGGAAGAAGCCACTGCTCGAAAACTGCCATAAAAAATCCAGACACGGTTTGCAACTGCACATGGGGACAAAGATCGTACTTTTTGGAGAAACGTCCTCTGGTCTGATGAAACAAAAATAGAACTGTTTGGCCATAATGACCATCGTTATGTTTGGAGGAAAAAGGGGGAGGCTTGCAAGCTGAAGAACACCATCCCAACCGTGAAGCACGGTGGTGGCAGCCTCATGTTGTGGGGGTGCTTTGCTGCAGGAGGGACTGGTGCACTTCACAAAATAGATGGCATCATGAAGAAGGAAAATTATGTGGATATACTGAAGCAACATCTCAAGACATCAGAAATAAAAGCTGGAAGAAATAATTCTCTCTACTATTATTCTGACAATTCACACATTTTTTACTAGGATTACATTTCAGGAATTGTGAAAAACTGAGTTTAAATGTATTTGCCTAAGGTGTATGTAAACTTCCGACTTCAACTGTAACTACATCATAGACAGTAGAACCAGAAACGACTTACAGGGACTTTTTATCAGAGAAATTATGTTTACAGGGGTGGAATCCCAAAATAAATGTGTAAAGTGATAAAAACAAATGTAGCTAGTTATGCAAGACATGTTATAGATACAATGATAAGTAGCATCTTGTTTTTAAATGTCTGCATTCTATTCTCCTTCAAGAAAACAGCTACTTCACAGGGTGTGTAGCGGATCTATAAACATCCACACATCTATAAACATCTATAAAGGATCCTCGAAGAGAGGAGACTATCGAGGAATGGAGAACAGTTCCAATCTCTTTTTTTATTTCACTAGGACAGAGAAATGTTGTTCCCATTGGTTACTGAATGGCCAACCATAGGATGGATGGAGTCACTGAGATTTGGTACATGCCTTTAAAATAGTTAGCAGTTTATTACTTAATATTTGGTGGTTAGAAGAAGTTAACATAGGTCACTAATCAGTTTATAGACTCAGTCACATAACAAGATTCATATCATCATTTTGCATTATAAAAAACTTTTGTTGTGTTTGATTATAGTGGGGTTTTTTGGCCCGTCCACCAGCCCGCTCTTTGGAGGACAAAAGTAACTTTGTTACAAATACCATTTTACATTCATGGTACTTTTTAAACATAATATCACGTAACCTTTTTATTTTATATTGACATTTGGATTCATTGTATTTAAAAAAAAAAAAATTGCATTCATAGTTCTCAGACACTCCCAAGTGGCGCAGCGGTCTAAGACACTGCATCTCAGTGCTAGAGGCGTCACTACAGACAACCTGGTTCGAATCCAGACTGTATCACAACCAGCCGTGATTGGGAGTCCCATAGGGCGGCGCACAATTGGCCCAGCGTCGTCCGAGTTTGGCCGGTGTAGGCCGTCATTGTAAATAAGAATTGTCCAGTACACACAATATACAGTATATTATTTTCAACCACCTCTATTACAGATGAACAACTATTACAGATTAATAACTATTTAACCTTTATTTAACTAGGCAAGTCAGTTAAGAACAAATTCTTATTTACAATGACGGTCCCCGGCCTCCCCTAACCCGGACGACGCTGGGACAATTGTGCGCCGCCCTATGGGACCCCCAATCATGGCCGGCTGTGATACAGCCCGGGATCGAACCATGGTCTGCAGTGACGCCTTAGACCGCTGCGTCACTCGGGAGCCCCCGATTACAGATTAAATACACCCCTCAGTTTCTCTCAGCCCATCCCACCTATCTCCATAGACCACCCTCTCCAGATTAACAGATTAAATACACCCCTCAGTTTCTCTCAGCCCATCCCACCTATCTCCATAGACCACCCTCTCCAGATTTACTTGTGCCATTTCTTTTTAACTGTGCTGTGATGTCTTACATAGATTCTGAACCTTTCTAATCGCATATTAGACATTATTATGGGGCGGCAGGTAGCTTAGTGGTTAGGGTGTTGGGCCAGTAACCGTAAAGGTTGCTGGATCTAATCCCCGAGCTGACAAGGTAAATATTCTGTCGTTCTGCCCCTGAACAAGGCAGTTAACCCACTAAAGGTTAAAATATATATTATCAACAGATTGTGATTTTAAAATGAATTTGAGCTATTTGTAGGGTTAATTTTAGAACAACGTTATGACTTTTTAGCCACTCCTGAACCTGTGACCAGAAACCAGCTACAATACCAAAATAGATATATCTGTTCACAGCCAAATCTGCATAGCTGACGTGGTTGTATGCCCCATATACTGTATAGAACATTTTGTTGGTAGCAAGAATTTTAATTAAAATGAAAAAGCTGTCAGCATTTATGTCCTCAAATGGAACTGGTAAAAAAAATATTTTTGCCAATACTTTTTCGTGTGAATATGCATTGGATAACAAAGTCCATCTTCAGTTTGTCTGTCTAGCTATCTTTCTTGTGGCAATACTGTAACTGCATTGGCATTATAAGTGCCAGAGCCTTCATGACATGAAATTCACTTAAAAAATAACCATAAAAATAGATATGCTAATGTTAAGCTATGCATGCCTCATTAAAGCCTCTAATTACCATTCATGATGCCTATCATGAGATATAAATGTATGCAATATGGCAAATATATTCACAGATGCATTATGTAAAAAAAAATACTGAAAAACATTGTCCCCTGAATTGCATGACAATCTACACGACAGTGCACTTATTTATTTCCCTTTGATGGAAAGATGACCCAATAAATCCATATATCAGAATTGCCATTAAATTGCATTGAAACAGGAGTTGCCTAATATATAATGTTGTGTGTACATGTTTAATAACAAATATACTACATGTTCGAGATGCAAGTATTTTCTAAGTACTGAAAACCTTTCTGCGCACCCACTTATCAGCATATCCAATGAACCAGTGCAATCGAAGAACGTGACATCGTTTTCTGGCATCCATGCGCCTATCGAACGCTTTCAAATCCGTGAGGGGATTGAACCAGGGCATAGTCAGAGAGGGAAACGCGGAGACAATGATCCTAGAATCGGAACTCAAATCAAGCCTAAATGGGCACCGAATCGAACAAAATAATCGGTCTTTTTAACGAATGGAGCGTTCAGAAAACGCCCCCTTCTTCCTTTTATGGGATTTCATTCCACCCAGGTTCCTTTAGCCCCGCCCCTTTTCACCGCTGTTGCAGCCATTTTAATTTAGACTTCAGTTGAAACTACACCGAGTGATGCTTGCTTAGGATCGTAGAAAGGTAAGGTTTAATTTGGATTTTGCTGTTTGTTTCTCGGTCGCTGTCGTACTTCAACTAATGATATTTCCCATCAAATGTCGGCGCCAACTTCGTGTTGAACGCAGAGAACGCGTAAGGAAACACAACAACTAGCATAGCAAGCTGTCTGGCTAACTGGGAAGTGTGTTATTCTAGTGGCCCGGCTGAAGACGCTAGCTAGCTCTGTGTGAAGTCGAATTTAAGTCGAATTACTGAGGTTTTATTTGAAAATAAATTAGATTTTCATTGTAACTCAATGTAAACCCCTTTGTTTTCTTAAGATTATTTGGTCATATTTCAATTGAATCTAAAACTACACTATCTAGTTTTCGAAATGGAAGTAACCAAAAATGTTTATACCCACTCAAGAAATTGGGGAAAGTGCACCTGAAATGAAGAGAAATTCTGAAGAATACATTTTGGGAGAAAAGATGGAGTAAAAATGATTGGCTGTCTGAATTTGCTCCTCCCTACCACCAGGGGCACTACCAGTGTTTGGGTCATTAGTTGTATAAAGTAATAGAGGTTACATTTTCAGCCTAATTTAAAACCTACGATGCAAACTACACACAAACACTCCAATTAGCTAAACAACAATCCTGCTTAGTTTTGTAGCAAATGTTTGCAGCCCCACAATTTGTAACTTGACACGCAGGATCACAATTTTATGTAGTTAATTGCGTAAGTACATATGGAATAAATCAGGCTTTACTTACCATGGAAAGTCACTTGCTATATTACTTATCGCAACATTTCTGAATCTCATTGTTTGAATGTATGGGGCAGGCCACGCCCACTACTTTCCCATGCTAATGTCCACAACATGTTTCACAACATGTAATAAAGGCTGTTTCAGACTAGGGAGCATATTCATTTCAATAGGAAGTTGGGCATCAACACTGGCAGTCAAAAAGCAGAGATTGAGGACGAGGTGCAAAAACAGGCAGGCTTGCTCTGAAAAAAACATTGACATTGAGCATTACTGTGGACAGTCAGGTTAATATAATAGTTTGTTTAAAAAGTTTTGACAGTGACCATGTTATTTTGTGAAGACTGTTTTATTTGGGGCGGCTGCTAGCCTAGTGATTAGAGCGTTGGGCCAGTAACCGAAAGGTCGCTGGTTCGAATACCCGAGCAGACAAGGTGAAAAACCTGTCGGTGTCCTTGAGCAAGGAACTTAACCCTAATTTGCTCCAGGGGCTGACCCTGTAGGTAGGCTGTCATTGTAAATAAAAATTAGTTCTTAACTGACTTGCCTAGTTAAATAAAGGTTACAAAAATATATGTATTCTGAGTTTGGACATATAAAGTTTGAATGTGAAAACTATAAGATTTCACTTGCGCATAAGAGGGAAGCTTGCGCTAACCGTTGCTGGCACATGTGCAGATCAAATACACCACTGGAATGTCAATTAGTTGTTTACATGTCCTAATAATGTGAAAGATTGCTCAGAAAACCAGGTATTTTAATCACCGTATGCTTACTTAGATTATTACCGTTTGCCGATTTAGGATAAGCAATCAGGTGTTTACATGACTAATGCCATACTCTGCCTTTTGCCCTAATAAGTTACATTTTTAAATGTTAGTGTGCATGTAAACGTACTCATTGTTTGCTAAGCTAACGTGGGCTAACATGGAGGAATTAGATACCTAGCCCACCAAAGCCACTTGGCTCGAGGGAGAGAGAGGCACACAGCTTCTGCTCCTATTCTGAAGTCCTTTAAGGCACAGATCACATCATTTACCATGTGTGCACTTGGCTGGAGTCAGATTGTTTAGCGCAACAGGCACCTTTTGGTAACATGATACCCTCGCCGGTCCATGTGTTCCTAGACCCCCGAATAGCAACATTCACAAGGGGGCGATAGCAGAGATTATATTGTTGTCCTCTCATTTGTGGTGAAAACATCATCACCACTGTTAGCTAAGATCAAAGAAAACCAACTGCATATTTGAATAGTAGCTACATGTAATGGAAGTTTAGGTTTGTTTTACATGACCTCCTTTGTCTGCAGGTTGGCTGCTCCACTAGCAGCTCGCTAGCTGGCTTAAAACGGCCGCAAGCCTTTTAGGTTTCCTCATCTCACCCATGTGAAATAAAACGGTTTATAATTCAATAATATGCCCTGGCAAATATCCTTGCCAGTGTACCCTACAACAATATCCCAGTTTAAAATGCTGCTTGAATGTGTTTGCTTCCATTTCAGCTAAAAATAATGTCATTTTTGCTTACAGAGAAAAAGCACATGGCTAGAAGGTGTTTTTACAGTTTCAGAGTATCCTATAATCTGGTAGTTATTACTGCTAAACAACATATAATCTGGTAGTTATTACTGGTAAACATCATATAATCTGGTAGTTATTACTGCTAAACATCATATAATCTGGTAGTTATTACTGCTAAACAGCATATAATCTGGTAATTATTACTGCTAAACAAAATACTTTTGCGGTGATTCTTATAAGGCACATTGTTGAACAGTCTCTGAAATGATGTGGTTATAAATGCAAAATAGTCTACTTTGATAGCATATACAGTTGAAGTTGGAAGTTTACATTCACTTAGGTTGAAGTCATTAAAACTCATTTTTCAACCTCTCCACATATTTCATTTTAACAAACTATAGTTTTGGCAAAGGTTGCAGAGGGTCGGAAAGATGCACATAAGGCAATTCTAGGTCTTGTGGCATATTTTGGTTAAACTATCCCTAATTCAATGGAATTGCAACCCTCTGCATGCACAGTGCATTCTCCCACCACATGTACAGCTGATTCTCATGATCTTGCACACTAATGAGATGCTATTGAGCCCACACTACTACACTGTCTGAGCCAAGGACTACATGCTTTCTGGTAAGTTGTGATTACAATACTGGGTGATGTGAATATATTTTATGACATAAAGGATTTTTTGTTAACTAGGAAATAGTAGCATACAGCAAAGTGTGTTTAAATAATTTCTAACTTAATTTTTTTATTTCTGCTAGTTAGTTTTTGCTACCATGTGGGTTTTAGCTTGCTTGAGCCTGCTAACTGAGGAGTGTTAATTCACCTGTTTCCAAACATGTTTCATCTTAAGGAGTTGTTTAATCTAACTGCTTAACTATTTATCTGTACATGGAATTGTATTTTTATTTTTTACTTTTTATTTTTTCTATCTTTACAGGAAAATGCCACAGGCATCATCACTATCTGATGTGTGGAGACATTTCACTGCAGCAAATGTAGAAGGAAAAGCTGGGTACATTTGCAAATACTGAGCCAAATCATATGTGAAGATCACAAAGATGCAGAATCATCTGGCCAAGTGCATGAAGTTCCCTCAGCGCTCACAACAAGAAACCTCTGACAAAAGTCCCTCTACTTCTATTCGAGGTGAAAATGATGAATCAGATACCTTATCGATAGCAACAGCTCATGGTCCTCCTGGAATCAGAAGTTTTTTTGACTCAATGGAGGAACGTAGTCAGAGAAATGCTGATGAATGTCTTGCTCGAGCTGTGTATGCAACTGGTTCACCTCTGATGCTCACACGCAGGGGCACCGCCAGGGATTTTGGGTTCTAATATTTTTTTTAGGGCCCATGTCAGTCACAGGTCCTTAGACTCGTCCTAACCGGCAATGTGTGTTGGAAGAGATTTTTGAATGTTCTTCGCCCAGCATACACCCCTCCAAACAGACATGCTTTATCTACTCATTTGCTTGTTGCAAAGTTCAACAGAGTTCAAGTGAAGGACAAGAAAATCATAGAGAAAGCAGACTGTATGGCAATCATCTCTCCAAGAAATGGCCGTATCACAATCTCCTGAAACCTATAGCAGTAGCCATTGCACGGATTGATGGAGACATTGCCATCCTGTCTGATGTTCAGACTCTGCTTGCAGATGTAAGAGAAGAAATCCGTACTGCCCTGCCCACTTAACTGTTGTTCCAAGCAGAAGAAACTGCAGTTCTGAAATACTTCAAAAAGCGTGAAGACTTCTGCCTGAAGCCCATACATGTTGGACCGCAAGTATGCTGACAAGGGCATCCTCTCTGGTGCAGAGATCAACAAGGCCTATGGTATCATCACTACTGTGTCTCGCCACCTTTGCCTGGATGAGGGCAAAGTTCTTGGCAGTCTGGCAAAGTACACTTCCAAGCAAGGGCTTTGGGATGGAGATGCAATATGGCAGTCGTGCCAACATATCTCATCAGCCACCTGGTGGAAGGGACTTTGTGAATCTGAGGCTCTTTCCCTTGTTGCCTCCATCATCCTCCAAATCCCACCAACATCAGCCGCCTCAGAGCGCAACTGGTCCTTGTTTGGGAACACACACACCAAAGCACGCAACAGCCTGACCAATACAAGGGTTGAAAAATTGGTGGCCATCAGGGCAAATTTGAGGCTTTTTGAGCCTGACAACGAGCCATACTCAACAAGGTTGGAAAGTGACAGTGAAGATGAGGCCTCAGAGTCTGATGTTCAAGAGGTGGACATTGAGGAGGTCCAGGGAGAAGACATGGAAGCCTGAGAGGAAGACAACCAAAGCTTTAGTTTCTAGACTATCATTTTACAGATGTATGTTGAAAACGTTTTTGGGAGATGTGATGGATCATTGGGGATCATTCAATATTCCCTTCCTTTTGTTGTTCAGTGAAATCATCCCATGTGAAGAGTCAGCTCATTTAATTAAAGTTCAATTAGTAACTAAATTATATTTTTTTTCTCTTGGAAGGATTTAGTCATTTGCAATTATGTCTACTTATAAGGTAAAAGGTTTATTTTTCTGTCTCCATATGATATGGTAAATATATCAATGCAAAAAACAACTACATTTAAATGGTTTAATTTGCATAAATTTCCGCTAATTCCCATATTCCCACGAAAAGTTTCCCCCCCTGAATATTCCCCAAAATGTACAACCCTAGTTTTGTCAAGTCGGTTAGGACATCTACTTTGTGCATGACACAAGTAATTCTTCCAACAATTGTTTACAGACAGATTATTTCACTATTCCAGTGGGTCAGAAGTTTACATACGCTAAGTGCCTTTAATGTACCTGTGGATGTATTTCAAGGCCTACCTTCAAACTCACTGCCAGACTACGGTTTGCAACTGCACATGGGGACAAAGATCATACTTTTTGGTCTGATGAAACAAAAATAGAACTGTTTGGCCATAATGACCATTGTTATGTTTGGAGGAAAAGGGAGGAGGCTTGCAACCCGAAGATCAACATCCCAAGGTATTGGAGTGTCCATCACAAAGCCCTGACCTCAGTCCTATAGAAAATATATGGATAGAACTGGAAAAAGCGTGTGCGATCAAGGAGGCCTACAAACCTGACTCAGTTACACCAGTTCTGTCAGGAGGAATGGGCCAAAATTCACCCAATTTATTGTGGGAAGCTTGTGGAAGGCTACCCGAAACGTTTGACCCAAGTTAAACAATTTATAGGCAATGCTACCAAATACTAATTGTATGTAAACTTCTGACCCACTGGGAATGTGATGAAAGAAATAAAAACTGAAATAAATAATTCTCTCTACTATTATTCTGACATTTCACATTCTTAAAATAAAGTGGTGATCCTAACTGACCTAAGACAGGGAATTTTTACTAGGATTAAATGTCAGGAATTGTGAAATACAGTTTAAATTTATTTGGCTAAGTTGTATGTAAACTTCCGACTTCAACTGTAGATCTGCAAACTTTTTTGTTAAACAATTATTTTACCCCCCTTTGTTCTCCCCAATTATGATCTTGTCTCATCGCTGTTACTCCCCAACGGGCTCGTGAGAGGCGAAGGTCGAGTCATAACCCGCCAAACCGCGCTTCTTAACACCTGCCCACTTTACCTTGAAGCCAATGTGTCGGAGAAAATAACACTGTTCAACTGACTACCTAAGTCAGCCTGCATTTGCCCGGCTCGCCACAAGGAGTCGCTAGAGCACGATTAGCCAAGTATAGGATCTCCCCGGCCAAACCCTCCCCTAACTGCGGTGCAGTGCCTTAGACCGTGTGCCTTAGACAATGTCTCCTCGTATTGCCTTCCATTAAAATGTAGCCTACCGATTTCAGTCTCTCAAATACAATATGAATCCAATATGACTGAAGTGCATACTTCGCTGTGAATCAACAGTGTAACAACTTTTGATTTAAGAAACTTAATTTTGTACATTATTTGTGGCGAGTCAATACAGTGGCGCCCCCTCTGGTAGGGGGGGTCAAGGTCTGACAGGGAATCGACGCAAAACACATCTATTGCTAGTCCAAAGTCATACCCCAATTTAGGCTTGACCTCAATGCCCCTCTCTCTATTAAAAACAACAACTGGTCAGCAACATGGCAATTCTCCACCTAACCAAAAATATTGGATAATACGGTTTGAAAGGGAGACCCTACCTAATTTCTGGAAACGGACTAATTGACAATGTTATGGTAGTGTGCAAAAGAGTTTGGTGCGATATGCTAACTAACTATAAATACATTTAGTGCCAACTTGTCTGTGGGTCGAAACAATTAACTTATTTACAGCTAGTTAGCTACTGCACCACTCTTAACAAGCAAACATAATGCAGCAACAAAAATTGTCTCCACTAACTGTTAAGCCTACATTTGGACTTTGGTGATGTGACGTCTCCACTTTCCAAGCTAATTGCCAAGATGTTTGTGCAGATGCAGTCCACATTGCTTTAGCTAATGTACCCCCATATAATCGATCCCATTAGACCCTTACCATCCATTACATCAGTAAGCATGCAATGTTTTTTAGTTGGTCTTGTTTTATTTGTTGGAAACTGCTATTCTCTACATTCTCTCAACAGGATGAAGAGAGAGACTCCCAATGGTTTCACCTGAATGCAGATGTCATGAATTACAACGAACCGGTTGTGGAGAAGGCTGTCAACTCCTGGTCCAGAATAGCCTCAGCTGGACAGTCAGTCCTTTTCGAGGCATTACAGATCCTCAACCCCATGTCAAAGGATCTTTCAGACACCGAGGAACTGGTATCCTTTCTGCAAGGACTTAAGAAAGAGGGCCACAAGCCCACAGTGCTACGAAGCAAAGATGTATATGGCTACAGATCATGTACAGCAAAAATCCTCCCAGCAGAGATGTACTCTATGGAAATGGCCAGCATGGAGCCAATGCCAGGCAAGAAGAGGGGACGAAAAAAAAATAATAAGAAGAAGAAAAAGAAGAAGAAGAAGGAGTCTAACAAGTACGCATCGTGGAGTAGTGCAAGTGCATCTGAATCTCACAAGAGATCTGTCTTTTCCAGACCTCCGATTCTGACTATGCAACCTCCCCAGGTACAGCAGCAGTACCTGAAACTAACAAACATTACAGGTTTGATGAGAGGTCACACTGCGAGAATGCAGATTCACTCTCAACCTCCAACACTTTCAGGAATACCGTTACTGCCTTCGCAGAACGTGGGTAGAACACCAAAAGCAGTGGCCTTGGTTGGTCAAAGGTACCATGCCTCCTATCCGGAATGGAACCGAGCCCTTATCGGAGATTCTGCCCCTGTGATATATCAGAACGGCCGAGGAGTTTACAACTACAAGACTGACGTGTCAAACCACAGACGGTCCTGGAGGGACGACCAATCTCTGTGTATGATGAACCGTCAGGAGGAGTGTCGCCTGGACGAGAACAGTTTACGGTGGAAGGTGATCAAAGTGGACGATTGCATCACGGTGGAGGAGCTGAGGAGGAAGGCCCAGAAGATCCTGCAGGTGAACCTGTCCCCTGTGATACAGATACGACCGCTTTATGAAACTCTAGCGGAATACCAGCGTACTGATCTCTCCAGTGATATCATAGCCTAGTTAGCCTAGCGTCCATTTTGCAACAAGGCTTGGCTAAACCCACTGAGGTCTGTCTTTACTGCCATGTTGAAGCCAGAAGGGCACATCATGTCGGCATCATCTGACACAACAGAAAGGTATGTTCCTTGTATTGAGCAGTGACTGGATGATGTCATGACTACCGTATAAACAAGACTGAAGGGACTAGCCTTATACATGGTGGTGCTTGACAGATACTCAAGCATAGACATTGCTGGTCAGAATGTAATTATTGTTTTTACCAGCTTGTAGAAAACACTGAGGATGGACTGATAGACTTTGTAAGCAGTGTCACGGCACACTGTAGAATAACATTTGTTTTTTGCAAGAAGTTTTACCCTATTAGGTATAGCCTACATGATGATAAATATTAGTTGTTTTTAGCTCCCCTGAAATGGTTTAAATGGTGCAACCTTGTTTTAGGGGCATTCTTTTACAGCTTGATGTAGGTCTTCCTGTGGTTGGCCTACTGATTTTGTGTAGCCTCTTTCATAGAGAACTTTTGAACTTTTCTTCAAAATATCTGCTGAATGTAAGCACTTAAATGGTAATAGGGTGAAGTTAACATGGCCTTATTCTTTTCAGTAAACCTAATATAATGGGTTACATTTTTTGTAGTGGGTGATTTTTTTTTTTTTTTTTTTAAATTCTGAGTAAAGCATTTGAAACCACCCTATTTTTTTCAAAAGTATTTTCTTGTACCTCGACAACTTTCCCAACACCAGACGTTTGAAAATGTAAACTCAAACAGATATTAGCTTTAACTCTGTCTTAGATCTGTGCTAACCAGTGAGTGTTTAGGAAGCTAAATCTGTTTGTAGTTCGGTTGACTGGTTTATGATGCGTTTCTCCCATCAGTTAGCTGAAGTTAGGCATGTTATATTGTAGTGGCACAGTCAATCAAGGGTACATCACAGGGACTGGGGTATTTGGTGCGTCCCAAACGGTACCCTATTCCCTTTACACTAGTATAGGGTGCCGTTTGAGACTCACACTTCATGTTTGGTTAGCCTTTTACTATTGTTTTTGTCAAACAGGTCATTGGTGCCCCTTGCTGTCTTTTTACAGTTATAGCACAAGCTGTGATGTTAGGCCACATGATACGAATCACTGTTCTGATTGGATAGCTGCCTCTTCATCCCGACTCACTACATCGTTTTTGTCGCCAATTTTACCATCCCAGAAGGAACTGGTTAAGTTGTTAGGTCAGGTTTACTGTTAGGTCAGGTTTACTGTTAGGTCAGGTTTACTGTTAGGTCAGGTTTACTGTTAGGTCAGGTTTACTGTTAGGTCAGGTTTACTGCTAGGTCAGGTTTACTGTTAGGTCAGGTTTACTGTTAGGTCAGGTTTACTGCTAGGTCAGGTTTACTGCTAGGTCAGGTTTACTGCTAGGTCAGGTTTACTGCTAGGTCAGGTTTATCGTTAGGTCAGGTTTATCGTTAGGTCAGGTTTATCGTTAGGTCAGGTTTATCGCTAGGTCAGGTTTACTGCTAGGTCAGGTTTATCGTTAGGTCAGGTTTATCGTTAGGTCAGGTTTATCGTTAGGTCAGGTTTATTGTTAGGGAAAGTGACGTTCGTGTTCAAAGGTCTTGAATCATGTTGTAGCCCAAAATCAGGGCCTTAAATGGATCATTTGTTGCCATATGTTGAAAATACCGTCAATATTACTGAATGGTCGTGTTCAAGCCAGGGACCAAACAGTCATTGTGATATTACTGAATGGTTGTGTTCAAACCAGGGACCAAACAGTCATTGTGATTGCCAAAGGCATTCTTAGATACAAATTAGAGCAGATTGGTATGGCTGTAACGTCTTTTTCATATTATTAATCTTGATTTCAATGTACCGGTATGAAATAAAATCACTTAAAATCACAAGTTAAGTTGACATGTAATTTTTAACTGAGGTATGCTGCACAATAGTTTATGGATTTTACACAACGCTGCAGCATAGTGGCTTAAAGCCGAATTTATACATTGCACAAGTATGCAACGCAATAACACAATTAGCTACGCAAAATGGCAAACCTGAGTTGTTCTGTTGAGTTACAAATTGCAGGGCTGCACATGTTTGCCGAAGGACCCAGAATGGCCATTTTGCGTAAGGTATACATTAGGCTAAATGTTTGTCCTCTGGTCACATGATAGTGATCAATTCATGCAGGTTCTCAACCAACTATTGTTTTTGTGTCCAATTCGTGCACTTTGTTGAAATTTACTGAACAAATCAGCACGTTCAGTATTTGATTACATTTTCAGAAATTGATAAATAAAATATCTTAAAGGACTTAATTAATTTTCCAGGTGTTTGAATGAGAGGATGTTTTACTTATTTCACCTTTATTTAACCAGGTAGGTCAGTTGAGAACAAGTTCTCATTTACAACTGCGACCTGGCCAAGACAAAGCAAAGCAGTGCGACAAAAAACAACAGAGTTACACATGGGAAATAAACAAACGTACAGTCAATAACACAATAGAAAAAAAAAAAATATATATATATATATATATACATACATACATACAGCGGGTGAAATAAGTATTGAACACGTCACCATTATTCTCAGTAAATATATTTCCAAAGGTGCTATTGACATGAAATTTTTTTACCAGATGTTGGTAACAACCCAAGTAATCCATACATACAAAGAAACCAAAACAAATAAGTTCAGAAATGAAGTTGTGAAATTACACAGGGAAGAAGTATTGAACACATGAAGAAAGGGAGGTGCAAAAAGGCATGGAAAGCTACGACAACAGCTGAAAACTATCAGTAATTAAAAAGCAATCCAGCCCCCTGTCAGTGCAAATTAATATCAGCTGGTTCAGTCCCAACTGATGGCCTACAAAAAGGTCTCATTGCCAAGGTGCCACAAGACACCTCTCATGATGGGTAAAAGCAAAGAGCTGTCTCAAGACCTTCGCAACCTAATTGTTGCAAAACATAATGATGGCATTGGTTATAGGCGCATTTCTAAGCTTCTGAATGTTCCAGTGAGCACTGTTGGGGCCATAATACGGAAGTGGAAAGACAATCATTTCACCATAAATTTGCCTCGACCAGGTGCTCCTCGCAAGATTTCTGACAGAGGAGTGAAAAGAATAATCAGGAGAGTTGTCCAAGAGCCACTTGTGGAGAGCTTCAAAAAGACCTGCAATTAGCAGGTACTGTTGTCTCAAAGAAAACAGTAAGTAATGCACTCCACCGCCATGGCCTGTATGCACGCTCACCACGCAAGACTCCATTGCTGAAAAAAAAGCATGTTGAAGCTCGTTTAAAGTTTGCTGCACAACATTTGGAAAAGCCAGTGAAATACTGGGAGAATATAGTGTGGTCAGATGAGAGCAAAATTGACAACTGTTTGGATGTCATAATACACACCATGTTTGGAGGAGAAATGGCACTGCACATCACCCTAAAAACACCATACCAACAGTGAAGTTTGGAGGTGGGAACATCATGGTGTGGGGCTGCTTTTCAGCAAATGGTACTGGCAAACTTCACATAATTGAAGGAAGAATGAATGGGCAAATTTACGAGGAGCACCTGGTCGAGGCAAATTTATGGTGAAATGATTGTCTTTCCACTTCCGTATTATGGCCCCAACAGTGCTCACTGGAACATTCAGAAGCTTAGAAATGTGCCTATAACCAATGCCATCATTATGTTTTGCAACATTTAGGTTGCGAAGGTCTTGAGACAGCTCTTTGCTTTTACCCATCATGAGATGTGTCTTGGGTGACACCTTGGCAATGAGACCTTTTTGTAGGCCATCAGTTGGGACTGAACCAGCTGATATTAATTTGCACTGACAGGGGGCTGGATTGCTTTTCAATTACTGATAGTTTTCAGCTGTTGTCTTGGCTTTCCATGCCTTTTTGAACCTACCTTTCTTCATGTGTTCAATACTTTTTCCCTGTGTCATTTCACATTATTACACAATAACAATTTCTGAACTTATTTGTTTTGGTTTCTTTGTTTGTATGTATGAAACATTCATGTCAATAGCACCTTTGGAAATATATTTACTGAGAAAAATAGTGACGTGTTCAATACTTATTTCACCCGCTGTATGTAGTAAGATTAGGAAGGTAAGGCAATAAATAGGCCATAGTGGTGAAATAAATTTAAAATTAGCATTAACACTGGGCTGGTAGATGTGCAGATGATGATGTGCAAATAGAGATACTGGAGTGCAAATGAGCAAAATAAATAAATATGGGGATGAGGTAGTTGGATGGGCTATTAACAGAAGGGCTGTGTACAGGTGCAGTGATCGATAAACAGCTTTGACAACTGATGCTTAAAGTTAGTGAGGGAGAGGAACCTCTAGCTTCAATGATTTTTGCAATTCGTTCCAGTCATTGGCAGCAGAGAACTGAAGGAATGTCGGCCAAAGGAGGTGTTGGCTTTGGGGGTGACCAGTGAGATATACCTGCTGGAGCGCATGCTACGGGTGGGTGTTGCTATGGTGACCAGCGAGCTGATATAAGGCAGGGATTTACCTAATAAAGACTTATAGATGACCTGGAGCCAGTGGGTTTGGCGACGAATATATAATGAAGGCCAGCCAACGAGAGCATACAGGTCGCAGTGATGGGTAGTATATGGGGCTTTGGTGACAAAACGGATGGCACTGTGATAGACTACATCCAATTTGCTAAGTAGAGTGTTGGAGGCTATTTTGTAAATGACATCGCTGAAGTCAAGGATCGGTAGGATGGTACGTTTTACAAGTTCATGTTTGGCAGCATGAGTGAAGGAGGCTTTGTTTGCGAAATAGGAAGCCGATTCTAGATTGAATTTTGTATTGAAGCTTAATGTGAGTCTGGAAGGAGAGTTTACAGTCTAACCAGACACCTAGGTATTTGTAGTTGTCCACATATTCTAAGTCAGACCCGTCGAGAGTAGTGATGATAGTCCGGTGGGCGGGTGCTGGCAGCGTTCTATTGAAGAGCATGCATTTAGTCTTACTAGCATTTAAGAGCAGTTGGAGGCCACGGAAGGAGTGTTGTATGGCATAGTGGAGTCTGTACATCAAATTGTATTCGTCACATGAGCCGAATATAACAGGTGTAGACCTTGAAATGCTTACCTACAAGCCCTTAACCAACAATGCAACAGGTGTAGACCTTACAGTGAAATGCTTACCTACAAGCCCTTAACCAACAATACAACAGGTGTAGACCTTACAGTGAAATGCTGACCTACAAGCCCTTAACCAACAATACAACAGGTGTAGACCTTACAGTGAAATGCTTACCTACAAGCCCTTAACCAACAATACAACTGGTGTAGACCTTACAGTGAAATGCTTACCTACAAGCCCTTAACCAACAATACAACAGGTGTAGACCTTACAGTACCAGTACAGAGTCAATATGAGGAGGTTATACACAGAAGTACCAGTACAGAGTCAATATACAGGAAGTACCAGTACAGAGTCAATGTGAGGAGGCTATATACAGGAAGTACCAGTACAGAGTCAATGTGAGGAGGTTATATACAGAAGTACCAGTACACAGTCAATGTGAGGAGGCTATATACAGGAAGTACCAGTACACAGTCAATGTGAGGAGGTTATATACAGAAGTACCAGTACACAGTCAATGTGAGGAGGCTATATACAGGAAGTACCAGTACACAGTCAATGTGAGGAGGTTATATACAGAAGTACCAGTACACAGTCAATGTGAGGAGGCTATATACAGGAAGTACCAGTACACAGTCAATGTGAGGAGGCTATATACAGGAAGTACCAGTACACAGTCAATGTGAGGACGTTATATACAGAAGTACCAGTACAGAGTCAATGTGAGGAGGCTATATACAGGAAGTACCAGTACAGAGTCAATGTGAGGAGGCTATATACAGGAAGTACCAGTACGGAGTCAATGTGAGGAGGCTATATACAGGAAGTACAAGTACAGAGTCAATGTGAGGAGGTTATATACAGGAAGTACCAGTACAGAGTCAATGTGAGGAGGTTATATACAGGTGTATACTTTGCTCACAACACCTCAGTTGAGACTATCAGCGACCACCTCCGCCCCTGCTCCCTCTGGACTGATCCTCAACACCCCACTTCCCCCCACCTGGGCTGGCTTTCACCACCAACCAAGTGAGAGCTGGAGAGACTACACCAGTGGAAAGCGGCGGGCCCTGATGGCATCAGCCCAAGGGTGCTTAGGGTCTGTGCTGACCAACTGTGTGGAATACTCCAGCGTCACTTCAACCTTAGCCTGAGCCTAGAAAGGGTCCCTGTGCTGTGGAAAACATCCTGCCTCGTCCCAGTGCCCAAGAAGGCGCACCCCACTGTCCTGAATGACTTCAGACCTGTAGCACTAACATCCCACATCATGAAGACCCTGGAAAGGTTAGTCCTCGCTCACCTCAGACCCCTGGTGTGTACATCAATGGACCCCCTGCAGTTCACATATCAGCGCAACATCGGGCTGGATGATGCAATCATCTACCTTCTGCAGAGGGCCTACTCTCACCTGGACAACGCAGGTTGCACTGTGAGGGTTATGTTTTTTGACTTCTCCAGTGCCTTCAACACCATTCAGCCCCTGCTACTGGGTGAGAAGATGAAGAGGATGAAAGTGGAAGCACCCTTAGTCTCCTGGGTCACAGACTACCTAACAAATTGTGGCCACAATTTGTGCGACTACAGAGCTGTGTGTCAGAACGGGCAGTGAGCAACACAGGGGCCCTCCAGGGAACGGTCCTGTCCCCCTTCCTGTTCACCCTCTACACCTCGGACTTCAGATATAACTCTGAAACATGCCACCTACAGAAGTTCTCGGATGACTCTGCTATTGTAGGGTGCATCAGGGGTGGGCAGGAGGAGGAGTACAGGAGCACAATCAATGACGTTGTGGTGTGAGCAGATGGGCCAGAGCCTACTCTACTTTGAGGAGGCTCCGGTCCTTCAACGTGTGCAGTAAACTACTGCATACCTTCTACCAGTCTGTGGTGGCCATCTTTTTTGCGGTGGTGTGCTGGGCAAGGTTATAATAGTTTTGTATTTTTGATTTCAGTTTAGTTTTTATTGGTTTTTAAAGCAGGTTTGCTAGTTTAGTTAGTTTTTTTACTAAAATGGGGTATTTGCCGGGCGAGATTGAAAAAGTACTGTGTAATAAAAACTCAACAAAACATACCATTTAAACAAATGTAT
Organism: Thymallus thymallus; assembly: GCA_023634145.1. Classification (NCBI taxonomy): domain Eukaryota; kingdom Metazoa; phylum Chordata; class Actinopteri; order Salmoniformes; family Salmonidae; genus Thymallus; species Thymallus thymallus. The sequence continues at coordinate 2,605,417 of CM042410.1, forward strand.
TAATTTAGAACAGATCAACAAAAGACAACTATAAAAGATGTGTTTGTGTCGTTAAACAGAAATATTCAACCGGACACACAACAACAACAGTACATAAAATGTATTAAAGAAACAACTTTGTCACAGGACAAACAAACGCAGCCCTGCATCACCTCATGTTGTACCTTGAAGTGAAGCTGTGACCCGGTAAGAAACAGAACATCACACAGTTGATCACCACAACGATAACAGAAGACCTGCTACCTCTGAGCTTTTAACGGAGTTAATCTGTCGTTGTGCCGTAGCCTCTATAAGATCCCAGTTCCAAGGATTGATCTCTGCAAATTAATAGGTTATAATGTGTATCTTTCGTTTTTATAAAGGTTATTAAAGGACATAATGTGTTTAATTTTGTTCAATGTGTGTTTATACATTTTATTTAACTCATCGTAGGCTAGGCGTTATTCCACGCCGTTTAAGAGCTACTTCTGAAGGCCAGCATTTTTCAAGTTCAATGTCTTTTCCTCATGTTCAATAAATGTATCTTGCATTTGTGTTGTTTATTTAACTGTTATTTATTCTAACATCTTAAGTCACAGTTCTTGTCACTGAATGCGTTGCGTCTCGTCAGGCTGATTACATCATGGAACGGCAGCAGCATTAAAACATTTTAGAATATTCAAAAATATATTGGATATTATTCGGATAGTGGAATCATTTCAAATGCCCATCCCTACTTCGCAGACATACTTGTTCATTTCGCTCAACAGACTATCGGTCACGCTAGGCTGATTTGTGGAGACACGTTGACCTCTATACTGGAAGCGGTATTTCTGAAGGATAGCAAGAGGCTCCTGTTGGTGTTTCCGTGGCACTTGCAGTGGCAACATCATACTGAGAAGCAGCTGGGTTATACTGAGCTGCCAGGTTCTGCACAAAGGACTGTGCTGCCCTCCTCAATGGCACTGTGTCTGGTGATTGAAGAAGAACCAGTGAAACCCTTGGATCCATTAGGCTGGCTCCTGCTGGTGTAGGATCAAACTGTGGAATCAGGGCTAAGAATGCCAGCGAAACGTTCTCGCAAGGACTTTAGCAGCACTTGAGCTGATTGCTTACCTGTAGTAGTCGTCAGCAGGTGTGCCTCGAGGTTGAGCAGGGATGGCACTACTTGTGAGAGTGACTGGCTGTCACTCTGAAGCTGGTCTGTGTGAACAGCAAAGGGCTCAAGCAGCTTGACAAGGATCTCCAGTTTAGACCAATCGCTTGTGAGAAGTGTGTCAATGTCCTTATCCTCAAGTAGTTGGTTAGGTTCAGCTCTAGTCTCCAGCAGCCTTCTCAGCATATTGAAGTGCTGTTCCAGCGTGTGCTACAATCCCCGACCAGAGTTTTGCCACACCTTTTGATCAATTCTTCATTTGCCACTGACGATTTCCTCACAGCGTGTACCAGCTTTCTTACTTTCGTTATGACCGAATCAGCACTTGGGTGCTTCATGGCATCTTTAAGTGTGAACTGAAGGGTGTGGGCCAGGCATGGCATTCTCTGGAACTGGTTATTCTCCAGGTCAAGTTCTTAGCAAAGCAAAAGAGAAAACAAATGTAAAACCCACAAAAAAGTGTCATACAGTTGTGTTATAATCAAACTGTGTATTTGATTTAATAAAAACTGATTAATGATTTAGGGATTTTATCTGTAACCCTGCACTCTTCTAAATAGAATCCAAAAAGGGGACCCTTTTTATGGTTACACAAGGAACCATTTTTATGGTTACACGATTAAACATTTTTGGTTCCAGTGAAAACCCTTTTGTGTTCTATGTAGAATCCTGGAAGAAATTAAGAGACCACTTGCCAATTTTTTATTATTAGCAACTCGACATGTATCACAGTCATTCCATTCCAGTGTCTGTTGAATTCCAACAGAGCCAGGAGAGGCAAAGTCACCCAACATCATTGTGAGACTGGTGGAGTGCATGCCAAGGCGCATGAAAGTTGTGATTGAAAATACAGGGTTATTTACAGGGTATTGATTTCTGAACTCTCCCTAAGTTAAAACATTAGTATTGTATGGTTTAAAAATGAATATGAACTTATTTTCTTTGCATGATTCGAGGCCTGACACTGGATCTTTATTGTTATTTTGACCAGTTGTAATTTCCAGCAAATACATTATCTAAATGACATTATCTTTATTTGGAATTTGGGAGAAATGTGAGTAGTTTTCAACCAAATAGCAAAACCAGGTAAACAGTGGTCTCTTCATATTTTTCAGAGCTCATATGTATGGTTCTATATGTAACCAAAAAGGGTTCAACGTGGAACCATATAAAGGGTTCCCTGATGGGGACAACTTAAGAACCTTTTTGGATTATTTTTTTTAAGTGTAGATTCTAGAGCAGGATCATATTTATGTAAACCTATACTTGTTTTATGTATGCCTAGCTGTTTCGGTGGAAATGTTGTGAAGGAAAGCTAGGTTAGCCTCCTTGTGTGCACTTTCCATATGTGTTTTTAAAATTTGTGGGATTTTTGCCCTTAAGTGTACCACATATTGTATTACCTGCTTTTGCCGCCATCATTACTCAATTCAAGCGTTAACTTTGACATCATATGATAAACAATAGGTTATCACAAAACAGTTTCAGTTAGTTGTCGTTTTTTTGTAAAGCCTCTTTTTATTTTTATTTCAGTTAACGAAAATGTTTTTCCACACCTAGTTTTCGTTATTTCACTAGTTTTTGTTAACGATAATAACCTTGGTGCTGGGGCGCCAACATAAAAGCTGTTGATGCTTCTCGGGTAAATAAGCTGATCAGGAAGGCTAGCTCTGTTCTGGGGATTAGCCTTGACACTCTAGAGGAGGTGGCGGAGAGACGGCTCCTGGCCAAACTGCTGGCCATCATGGACAACATCACCCACCCTCTGCATGCCATGGTTATGACGCAGAGGAGCACCTTCAGTCACAGACTGATCCCACCACGGTGTGCCAGAGAGCGCTACAGGAGGTCCTGCCGATTTTGCAGGTTTTCCTACTTACAAAGCATGTAGAGGTCTGTAATTTTTATCATAGGTACACTTCAACTGTGAGAGATGGAATCTAAAACAAAAATCCAGAAAATCACATTTTAAATAATTAATTTGCATTTTATTGCATAACATAAGTATTTGATCACCTACCAACCAGTAAGAATTCCGGCTCTCACAGACCTGTTAGTTTTTCTTTAAGAAGCCCTCCTGTTCTCCACTCATTACCTGTATTAACTGCACCTGTTTGAACTCGTTACCTGTATGAAAGACACCTGTCCACACACTCAATCAAACAGACTCCAACCTCTCCAGAATGGCCAAGACCAGAGAGCTGTGTAAGGACATCAGGGATAAAATTGTAGACCTGCACAAGGCTGGGATGGGCTACAGGACAATAGGCAAGCAGCTTGGTGAGAAGGCAACAACTGTTGGCGCAATTATTAGAAAATGGAAGAAGTTCAAGATGACTGTCAATCTCCCTCGGTCTGGGGCACCATGCAAGGTCTCACCTCGTGGGGCATCAATGATCATGAGGAAGGTGAGGGATCAGCCCAGAACTACACGGCAGGACCTGGTCAATGACCTGAAGAGAGCTGGGACCACAGTCTCAAAGAAAACCATTAGTAACACACTACGCCGTCATGAATTAAAATCCTGCAGCGCACGCAAGGTCCCCCTGCTCAAGCCAGCGCATGTACAGGCCCGTCTGAAGTTTGCCAATGACCATCTGGATGATCCAGAGGAGGAATGGGAGAAGGTCATGTGGTCTGATGAGACAAAAATAGAGCTTTTTGGTCTAAACTCCACTCGTCTTGTTTGGAGGAAGAAGAAGGATGAGTACAACCCCAAGAACACCATCCCAACCGTGAAGCATGGAGGTGGAAACATCATTCTTTGGGGATGCTTTTCTGCAAAGGGGACAGGACGACTGCACTGTATTGAGGGGAGGATGGATGGGGCTATGTATCGCGAGATCTTGGCCAACAACCTCCTTCCCTCAGTAAGAGCATTGAAGATGGGTCGTGGCTGGGTCTTCCAGCATGACAACGACCCGAAACACACAGCCAGGACAACTAAGGAGTGGCTCCGTAAGAAGTATCTCAAGGTCCTGGAGTGGCCTAGCCAGTCTCCAGACCTGAACCCAATAGAAAATATTTGGAGGGAGCTGAAAGTCTGTATTGCCCAGCGACAGCCCCGAAACCTGAAGGATCTGGAGAAGGTCTGTATGGAGGAGTGGGCCAAAATGCCTGCTGCAGTGTGTGCAAACCTGGTCAAGAACTACAGGAAACATATGATCTCTGTAATTGCAAACAAAGGTTTCTGCACCAAATATTAAGTTCTGCTTTTCTGATGTATCAAATACTTATGTCATGCAATAAAATGCAAATGAATTACTTAAAAATCATACAATGTGATTTTCTGGATTTTTGTTTTAGATTCCGTCACTCACAGTTGAAGAGTACATATGATAAAAATTACAGACTTCTACATGCTTTGTAAGTAGGAAACACTGCCGATTTTGCAGGTTATCAAATACATGTTCTCCCCACTGTATATACATATTCATGTACAGTTGTTATATCATATCACGTGTATATATTGTAAGTAATTCTTGGACTTAACTTACGTAGTCATTCACTAAGGAATACATATTAGTGTCCTGTCAGTTGTATCTTTTTTCATTGCTTTTAGTATATCGAATGTGCAATACGTGCAGTTGTCTGTAATTAAACCCTGCGCACTAAGGACTGTATTTTAAGGGAATTACTATTATTACCCTAAATTATATCATACGCACATTTAGCTATTAAAGTATCTCTTCCTGTCATTTACCTGTACAGTTTGTGTAAACATGCAAATATTCACTTACCTGTAAATTTAACTGTACGGTTAATTTAACCATGCAAAATATTCACTTACCTGCTTTTTTGCACTCCAGACTTGTATTTTTATACTTTTTCATACTGCCGCTCTATGTATCGTGTATCTGTCTTTTGTGTATTTTCTGGCATTTTGCATCTGCCCTGTGTTCTTTTTTCGTAGCTGCTTGACGAAGAAATTTCCCCTTGGGGATCAATAAAGTATGTATGTATCTATCATCTATTGATGATAGTTCCACTATGTATTACTTTAAAATGATATACAATGTAAATACTTTCTTTCTTACCTACCTACCAGTACAGAGTCAATGTGAGGAGGCTATATACAGGGGTACCAGTACAGAGTCAATGTGAGGAGGCTATATACAGGTGGTACCGGTACAGAGTCAATGTGAGGAGGCTATATACAGGGGTACCAGTACAGAGTCAATGTGCGGGGGCTATATACAGGTGGTACCGGTACAGAGTCAATGTGAGGAGGCTATATACAGGAGGTACCGGTACAGAGTCAATGTGAGGAGGCTATATACAGGAGGTATCAGTACAGAGTCAATGTGAGGAGGTTATATACAGGTGGTACAGAGTCAATGTGAGGAGGCTATATACAGGTGGTACCAGTACAGAGTCAATGTGAGGAGGCTATATACAGGTGGTACCGGTACAGAGTCAATGTGAGGAGGCTATATACAGGTGGTACCAGTACAGAGTCAATGTGAGGAGGCTATATACAGGTGGTACCAGTACAGAGTCAATGTGAGGAGGCTATATACAGGTGGTACCAGTACAGAGTCAATGTGAGGAGGCTATATACAGGTGGTACCAGTACAGAGTCAATGTGAGGAGGCTATATACAGGTGGTACCAGTACAGAGTCAATGTGAGGAGGCTATATACAGGTGGTACCAGTACAGAGTCAATGTGAGGAGGCTATATACAGGTGGTACCGGTACAGAGTCAATGTGAGGAGGCTATATACAGGTGGTACCGGTACAGAGTCAATGTGAGGAGGCTATATACAGGTGGTACCGGTACAGAGTCAATGTGAGGAGGCTATATACAGGTGGTACCGGTACAGAGTCAATGTGAGGAGGCTATATACAGGTGGTACCGGTACAGAGTCAATGTGAGGAGGCTATATACAGGAAGTACCAGTACAGAGTCAATGTGAGGAGGCTATATACAGGGGTACCAGTACAGAGTCAATGTGCGGGGGCTATATACAGGAAGTACCGGTACAGAGTCAATGTGAGGAGGTTATATACAGGTGGTACCAGTACAGAGTCAATGTGAGGAGGCTATATACAGGGGTACCAGTACAGAGTCAATGTGCGGGGGCTATATACAGGGGTACCAGTACAGAGTCAATGTGCGGGGGCACAGGTTAGTCGAGGTAATTGAGGTAATATGTACATGTAGGTATAGTTAAAGTGACTATACATAGATAATAAACAGAGTAGCAGCAGCGTAAATAAAGGGATCTGGTGGCCCTTTGATTAGCTGTTCATGAGTCTCATGGCGTGTGGGTAGAAGCTGTTAAGGAGCCTTTTGGACCTAGACTTGGCGCTCCGGTACCGCTTGCCGTGCGGTAGCAGAGAGAACAGTCTATGACTTGGGTGACTGGAGTCTTTGAGAATTTTTAGTGCCTTCCTCTGACCGCCTGTTATAGAGGTCTTTGATGGCAGGAAGCTTGGCCCCAGTGATGTACTGGGCCGTACGCACTACCCTCTGTAGTGCTTTCGGTCGGAGGCTGAGCAGTTGCCGTACCAGGCAGTGATGCAACCAGTCAGAACCTTTTGAGGATCTGCAGACCCATGCCAAACATTTTCAGTCTCCTGAGGGGGAATAGGCTTTGTCGTGCCCTCTTCATGACTGTCTTGGTGTGTTTGGACCATGATAGTTTGTTGGTGATGTGGACACCAAGGAACTTGAAGCTCTCAACCTGCTCCACTACAGCCCTGTCGATGAGAATGGGGGCGTGCTCGGCCCTCTTTTTCCTGTAGTCCACAATTTTCCATGGGAAGTTAAGCCCTGGAATTTGGCTTAAATTCATCAAAGGTTAGCTTTTTTGTGGGATAAACATAAGGCAATTGTGGCATATTTTGGTTAAACTATCCCCAATTCAATGGAATTGCTTGAGCCTGCTAACTGTGTTAATTGTACTGTTTCCATATGTTTAATTTTAAAACATTTATCTTACAAATGAGTTGTTTAATCTAAATGCTTAACTATTTACCTTTACATGGAATTGTATGTATTTATTTACTTATTTTTTTCTCATCTTTACAGGAAAATGCCACGGGCATCATCACTATCTGATGTGTGGAGACATTTCACTGCAGCTAATGTAGAAATGTAGAAAAGCTGTGTACATTTGCAAATACTGTGTCAAATCATATGTGAAGAATGCAACAAAGATGCAGAATCATCTGACCAAGTGCATAAAGTTCCCTCAGCGCTCACAACAAGAAACCTCTGACTAAAGTCCCTCTACTTCTATTCGAGGTGAGAATGATGAATCAGACACCTTATCGATAGCAACAGCTCATGGTCCGCCTGGAATCAGAAGTTTTTTTGACTCAATGGAGGAACGTAGTCAGAGAAATGCTGATGAATGTCTTGCTCGAGCTGTGTATGCAGCTGGTTCACCTCTGATGCTTACAGGCAATGTGTATTGGAAGAGATTTCTGAATGTTCTTCGCCCAGCATACACCCCTCCAACCAGACATGCTTTATCTACTCATTTGCTGGATGCAGAGTTCAACAGAGTTCAAGTGAAGGTCAAGCAAATCATTGAGAAAGCAGACTGTATTGCAATCATCTCTCCAAGAAATGGCCATATCACAGTCTGCAGATATGGACAGCCCCACCAACAGGATCCTCCTGGATGATGTATTTTGGGAGAGAGTGGTAAGCAGTCTGAAACTCCTGAAACCTATAGCAGTAGCCATTGCACGGATTGAGGAAGACAATGCCATCCTGTCTGATGTTCAGACTCTACTTGCAGATGTAAGAGAAGAAATCCGTACTGCCCTGCCCACTTCACTGTTGCTCCAAGCAGAAGAAACTGCAGTTCTGAAATACATCAAAAAGCGTGAAGACTTCTGCCTGAAGCCCGTACACGCAGCGTACATGTTGGACCCCAAGTATGCTGGCAAGAGCATCCTGTCTGCTGCAGAGATCAACAAGGCCTATGGTGTCATCACTACCGTGTCTCGCCACCTTGATGAGGGCAAAGTTCTTGGCAGTCTGGCGAAGTACACTTCCAAGCAAGGGCTTTGGGATGGAGATGCAATATGGCGTGCCAACATATCTCATCAGCCACCAGAGCGCAACTGGTCCTTGTTTGGGAACACACACACACCAAAGCAAGCAACAGGCTGACCAATACAAGGGTTGAAAAATTGGTGGCCATCAGGGCAAATTTGTCAGGCTCAAAAAGCCTCAACGAGCCATCCTCAACAAGGTTGGAAAGTGACAGTGAAGATGAGGCCTCAGAGTCTGATGTTCAAGAGGTGGACATTGAGGAGGTCCAGGGAGAAGACATGGAAGCCTGAGAGGAAGACAACCAAAGCTTTAGTTTCTAGACTATCATTTTACAGATGTATGTTGAAAATGTTTTTGGGAGATGCGATGGATCATTGGGGATAATTCAATATTCCCTTTCTTTTGTTGTTCAGTAAAATCATCCCATGTGAAGAGTCAACTAATTTAATTAAAGTTCAATTCGTAACTAAATAGTTGTTTTTATTTCTATTGGAAGGATTTAATAATTTGCAATTATGTTTACTTAAGGTAAAATGTTTGTTTCTGTCTCCATATGAAATGGTAAATATATCAAATGCAAAAAAACATCTACATTTAAATGGTATTAATATTAATTTGCACATATTTCCGTTAATTCCCACGTAAAGTTTCCACCTCTGAATATTCCCCAAAATGTGCAACCCTACTCATCGTTGTCGGTGATCAGGCCTACCACCGTTGTCGTCGGCAAACTTGATGATGGTGTTGGAGTCATGCGTGAACAGGGAGTACAGGAGGGGGCTGAGCACGCACCCCTGAGGGGCCCCTGTGTTGAGTATCAGCGTGGCGGAGATGTTGTTACCGACCCTTACCACCTGGGGGCGGCCCGTCAGGAAGTCCAGGATCCCGTTGCAGAGGGAGTTGTTTAGTCCCAGGATCCTTAGCTTAGTGATGAGCTTTGAGGGCGCTATGGTGTTGAACGCTGAGCTGTAGTCAATGAATAGCATTCTCACATAGGTGTTCCTTTTGTCCAGGTGGGAAAGGGCAGTGTTGAGTGCAATAGAGATTGCATCCTGTGAATCTGTTGTGTCGGTATGCAAATTGGAGTGAGTCTAGGGTGTCTGGGATAATGGTGTTGATGTGAGCCATGACCAGCCTTTCAAAGCACTTCATGGCAACAGACGTGAGTGCTACGGGTCGGTAGTCATTTAGGCAGGTTACCTTAGTGTTCTTGGGCACAGGGACTATGGTGGTCTGCTTGAAACATGTTGGTATTACAGACTCAATCAGGGACATGTTGAAAATGTCAGTAAAGACACTTGCCAGTTGGTCAGCGCATGCTCGGAGTACACGTCCTGGTAATCCGTCTGGCCCTGCGGCCTTGTGGATGTTGACCTGTTTAAAGGTCTTACACACATCGGCTACGGAGAGCGTGATCACACGGTCGTCCGGAACAGTTGATGCTCTCATGCGTGTTTCAGTGTTACTTGCCTCGAAGCGAGCATAGAAGTAATTTAGCTCAGTGCGGATGTTGCCTGTAATCCATGGCTTCTGGTGGGGTATGTACAGTCGTGGTCAAAAGTATTGGTCTCCACAAAGTTTGCTGCCTCAGTGTTGATGATGGCAATTTGCATATACTCCAGAATGTCATGAAGAGTGATCAGATGAATTGCAATTAATTGCAAAGTCCCTCTTTGCCATGAAAATTAACTTAATCCCCCAAAAACATTTCCACTGCATTTCAGCCCTGCCACAAAAGGACAAGCTGCCATCATGTCAGTGATTGTCTTGTTAACACAGGTGAGAGTGTTGACGCCACGCTGTTGAGTATCAGCGTGGCGGAGATGTTGTTACCGACCCTTACCACCTGGGGGCGGCCCGTCAGGAAGTCCAGGATCCCGTTGCAGAGGGAGTTGTTTAGTCCCAGGATCCTTAGCTTAGTGATGAGCTTTGAGGGCGCTATGGTGTTGAACGCTGAGCTGTAGTCAATGAATAGCATTCTCACATAGGTGTTCCTTTTGTCCAGGTGGGAAAGGGCAGTGTTGAGTGCAATAGAGATTGCATCCTGTGAATCTGTTGTGTCGGTATGCAAATTGGAGTGAGTCTAGGGTGTCTGGGATAATGGTGTTGATGTGAGCCATGACCAGCCTTTCAAAGCACTTCATGGCAACAGACGTGAGTGCTACGGGTCGGTAGTCATTTAGGCAGGTTACCTTAGTGTTCTTGGGCACAGGGACTATGGTGGTCTGCTTGAAACATGTTGGTATTACAGACTCAATCAGGGACATGTTGAAAATGTCAGTAAAGACACTTGCCAGTTGGTCAGCGCATGCTCGGAGTACACGTCCTGGTAATCCGTCTGGCCCTGCGGCCTTGTGGATGTTGACCTGTTTAAAGGTCTTACACACATCGGCTACGGAGAGCGTGATCACACGGTCGTCCGGAACAGTTGATGCTCTCATGCGTGTTTCAGTGTTACTTGCCTCGAAGCGAGCATAGAAGTAATTTAGCTCAGTGCGGATGTTGCCTGTAATCCATGGCTTCTGGTGGGGTATGTACAGTCGTGGTCAAAAGTATTGGTCTCCACAAAGTTTGCTGCCTCAGTGTTGATGATGGCAATTTGCATATACTCCAGAATGTCATGAAGAGTGATCAGATGAATTGCAATTAATTGCAAAGTCCCTCTTTGCCATGAAAATTAACTTAATCCCCCAAAAACATTTCCACTGCATTTCAGCCCTGCCACAAAAGGACAAGCTGCCATCATGTCAGTGATTGTCTTGTTAACACAGGTGAGAGTGTTGACGAGGACCAGGCTGGAGATCACTCTGTCATGCTGATTGAGTCAGAATAACAGACTGGAAGCTTTAAAAGGAGGGTGGTGCTTGAAATCATTGTCTCTGTCAACCATGGTTACCTGCAAGGAAACACGTGCCGTCATCATTGCTTTGCACAAAAAGGGCTTCACAGGCAAGGATATTGCTGCTGGTAAGATGGCACCTAAATCAACCATTTATCGGATCATCAAGAACTTCAAGGAGAGAGGTTCAATTGTTGTAAAGAAGGCGTCAGGGCGCCCAAGAAAGTCCAGTAAGCGCAGATGCACTTATTGATGAAGCCAGTGACTGTTATGGTGTACTCCTCAATGCCATCGGAACAATCCCGGAACATACAGTATTCCAGTCTGTGCTGCAAAATTGTCCTGTAGCTTAACATCTGCTTCATCTGATCACTTCTTTATTGACCGAGTCACTGGTGCTTCCTGCTTTAGTTTCTGCTTGTAAGCAGGAATCAGGAGGATAGAATTATGGTCAGATTTGCCAAATGGAGGGCGAGGGAGAGCTTTGTATGCATCTCTGTGTGTGGAGTAAAGGTGGTTTAGAGTTTATTTAATACTTTTTTTTTTTTCTTTTTTTTTAGGTAGGTAGTATATTAGGTAGCGTAGGTAGTGTATTAGGTAGTGTATTAGGTAGCGTAGGTAGTGTATTAGGTAGCGTAGGTAGTGTATTAGGTAGTGTATTAGGTAGCGTAGGTAGTGTATTAGGTAGTGTATTAGGTAGCTTAGGTAGGCAGTGTATTAGGTAGCGTAGGTAGTGTATTAGGTAGCGTAGGTAGGTAGTGTATTAGGTGGTGTATTAGGTAGCGTAGGTAGTGTATTAGGTAGTGTATTAGGTAGCGTAGGTAGTGTATTAGGTAGCGTAGGTAGTGTATTAGGTAGTGTAGGTAGTGTATTAGGTAGCGTATTATGTAGTGTATTAGGTAGCGTAGGTAGTGTATTAGGTAGCGTAGGTAGTGTATTAGGTAGTGTATTAGGTAGCGTAGGTAGTGTATTAGGTAGCGTAGGTAGTGTATTAGGTAGTGTATTAGGTAGCGTAGGTAGTGTATTAGGTAGTGTAGGTAGCGTAGGTAGTGTATTAGGTAGCGTAGGTAGTGTATTAGGTAGCGTAGGTAGTATATTGGGTAGCGTAGGTAGTGTATTAGGTAGCGTAGGTAGTGTATTAGGTAGCGTAGGTAGTGTATTAGGTAGTGTATTAGGTAGTGTAATAGGTAGCGTAGGTAGTGTATTAGGTAGTGTATTAGGTAGCGTAGGTAGTGTATTAGGTAGCGTAGGTAGTGTATTAGGTAGTGTATTAGGTAGTGTAATAGGTAGCGTAGGTAGTGTATTAGGTAGTGTAGGTAGCGTAGGTAGTGTATTAGGTAGCGTAGGTAGTATATTGGGTAGCGTAGGTAGTGTATTAGGTAGTGTAGGTAGCGTAGGTAGTGTATTAGGTAGCGTAGGTAGTGTATTAGGTAGCGTAGGTAGGTAGTGTATTAGGTAGTGTATTAGGTAGTGTATTAGGTAGTGTATTAGGTAGTGTATTAGGTAGTGTATTAGGTAGTGTATTAGGTAGCGCAGGTAGTGTATTAGGTAGTGTATTAGGTAGCGTAGGTAGTGTATTAGGTAGTGTATTAGGTAGTGTATTAGGTAGCGTAGGTAGGTAGTGTATTAGGTAGCGTAGGTAGGTAGTGTATTAGGTAGCGTAGGTAGCGTAGGTAGTGTATTAGGTAGCGTAGGTAGTGTATTAGGTAGCGTAGGTAGGTAGTGTATTAGGTAGCGTAGGTAGTGTATTAGGTAGCGTAGGTAGGTAGTGTATTAGGTAGCGTAGGTAGGTAGTGTATTAGGTAGCGTAGGTAGCGTAGGTAGTGTATTAGGTAGCGTAGGTAGTGTATTAGGTAGCGTAGGTAGGTAGTGTATTAGGTAGCGTAGGTAGGTAGTATATTAGGTAGCGTAGGTAGTGTATTAGGTAGTGTATTAGGTAGCGTAGGTAGTGTATTAGGTAGTGTATTAGGTAGCTTAGGTAGGCAGTGTATTAGGTAGCGTAGGTAGTGTATTAGGTAGCGTAGGTAGGTAGTGTATTAGGTAGTGTATTAGGTAGCGTAGGTAGTATATTGGGTAGCGTAGGTAGTGTATTAGGTAGTGTAGGTAGCGTAGGTAGTGTATTAGGTAGCGTAGGTAGTGTATTAGGTAGTGTATTAGGTAGTGTATTAGGTAGTGTATTAGGTAGTGTATTAGGTAGTGTATTAGGTAGCGTAGGTAGTGTATTAGGTAGCGTAGGTAGTGTATTAGGTAGTGTATTAGGTAGCGTAGGTAGGTAGTGTATTAGGTAGCGTATTAGGTAGTGTATTAGGTAGCGTAGGTAGGTAGTGTATTAGGTAGTGTATTAGGTAGCGTAGGTAGTGTATTAGGTAGTGTATTAGGTAGCGTAGGTAGTGTATTAGGTAGCGTAGGTAGTGTATTAGGTAGTGTAGGTAGTGTATTAGGTAGCGTAGGTAGTGTATTAGGTAGCGTAGGTAGTGTATTAGGTAGCGTAGGTAGCGTAGGTAGCGTAGGTAGTATATTAGGTAGCGTAGGTAGTGTATTAGGTAGTGTATTAGGTAGCTTAGGTAGGCAGTGTATTAGGTAGCGTAGGTAGGTAGTGTATTAGGTAGTGTATTAGGTAGCGTAGGTAGTATATTGGGTAGCGTAGGTAGTGTATTAGGTAGTGTAGGTAGCGTAGGTAGTGTATTAGGTAGCGTAGGTAGTATATTGGGTAGCGTAGATAGATAGATAGATAGATAGATAGATAGATAGATAGATAGATAGATAGATAGATAGATAGATAGATAGATAGATACTTTATTGATCCCCCGGGGGGGAAATTTCATTATCAAGCAGCTACAACAAAAACACAGGGCAGGTGCAAAATGCCACAACGAAAGTACACAAAAGACAGATACACGGTACATGATACATAGAGCGGCAGTATGAAAAAGTATAGAAATACAGGATATCTGGAGTGCAAAAAAAAGCTATAAAAGGACATTGCGTAGTATGAGTGGTTGGCTGAATATGTACACTATACATTGGTGGATGTTGGATGGTTAACTATACTATACAGGTTGATGGCAGAGAAATACTTCAGTAGCTAATGCGTATGATATGAGCGAGGGTAATAATAGTTTACTTAATAGACAGACTGGGTAAATGAACAGGTAAGTGAAAATTTTTCATGGTTAAATTAGCTGTACAGTTAGGTATACAGTTATATTTACAGATAAGTGAATACTTGCATGTTTACACAAACTGTACAGGTAAATGACAGGAAGAGATACTTTAATAGCTAAATGTGTGTATGATATCATTGGGGTAATAATAGTAATTCCCTTAAAATACAGTCCTTAGTGCGCAGGGTTTAATTACAGACAACTGCACTTATTGCACATTTGATATACTAAAAGCAATGAGAAAAGGTGCAACTGGCAGGATACTTATATGCATTCCTGAGTGAATGCCTAGGTCCAATAATTACTTACAATATTGCATGTGATATAATATAACAACTGTACATGGGTATGTATATACAGACCTGTATGAATAAGTAGGTCCTGAGTGGATGAGTGCTGACGGGACAGAGTTACTCACGGATGGATGCATAATTGTTAAACTAGGTCCTAGCACCCCAACAGTTCCAGATCTATGTTGCCGACGGCACGGCACCCCGGTGAGGCATTATATAGTCTCATAGCCGCCGGCAGGAAGGACCTCCTGTGGCGCTCTCTGGCACACCGTGGTGGGATCAGTCTGTGACTGAAAGAGCTCCTCTGCGTCATAACCATAGCGTGCAGAGGGTGGGTGACGTTGTCCATGATGGCCAGCAGTTTGGCCAGGATCCGTCTCTCCGCCACCTCCTCTAGAGTGTCAAGGCTCATCCCCAGGACAGAGCTAGCCTTCCTGATCAGCTTATTTACCCGAGAAGCATCACCGGCTTTGATGTTTGCTCCCCAGCACACCACTGCAAAAAAGATGGCACTGGCCACCACAGACTGGTAGAAGGTATGCAGTAGTTTACTGCACACGTTGAAGGACCTGAGCCTCCTCAGAAAGTAGAGTCGGCTCTGGCCCTTTTTGTACAGGGCCCCGGTGTTACCAGCCCATTCCAGTCTGTTGTCCATATGGACCCCCAAGAACTTGTATGACTCAACCATTTCCACATCCATCCCCTTTATAGGGACTGCAGTCAGTTGTGCCTTGGTTCTCCTGAAGTCCACCACCATCTCCTTCGTTTTGCTGATGTTGAGCTGAAGGTGGTTCTGCTCACACCACAACACAAAGTCACTGATTGTGCTCCTGTACTCCTCCTCCTGCCCACCCCTGATGCACCCTACAATAGCAGAGTCATCCGAGAACTTCTGTAGGTGGCATGTTTCAGAGTTATATCTGAAGTCTGAGGTGTAGAGGGTGAACAGGAAGGGGGACAGGACCGTACCCTGGGGGGCCCCTGTGTTGCTAACTGCCCGTTCTGACACACAGCTCTGTAGTCGCACAAATTGTGGCCTACCGGTCAGGTAGTCCGTGACCCAGGAGACTAAGGGTGCTTCCACTTTCATCCTCCTCATCTTCTCACCCAGTAGCAGGGGCTGAATGGTATTGAAGGCACTGGAGAAGTCAAAAAACATGACCCTCACAGTGCAACCTGCGTTGTCCAGGTGAGAGTAGGCCCTCTGCAGAAGGTAGATGATTGCATCATCCACCCCGATGTTGCGCTGGTATGCAAACTGCAGGGGGTCCATTGATGAACACACCAGGGGTCTGAGGTGAGCGAGGACTAACCTTTCCAGGGTCTTCATGATGTGGGATGTTAGCGCTACAGGTCTGAAGTCATTCAGGACAGTGGGGTGTGCCTTCTTTGGCACTGGGACGAGGCAGGATGTTTTCCACAGCACAGGGACCCTTTCTAGGCTCAGGCTAAGGTTGAAAAGACGCTGGAGTATTCCACACAGTTGGTCAGCACAGACCCTCAGCACCCTTGGGCTGATGCCATCAGGGCCCGCCGCTTTCCACTGATGTAGTCTCTCCAGCTCTCTCTTCACTTGGTTGGTGGTGAAAGCCAGCCCAGGTAGGGAGGTGGGGGGAAGGGGGGTGTTGAGGATCAGTCCAGGGGGGGCAGGGGCGGAGGTGGGGTCACTGATTGTCTCAGCAGAGGTGCTGTGAGCAAAGTGGGGGTGGGACAGCCGTGAGGGTGTGTGGTCTGGGGAGCTGGAGGGGAGGTGGACAGGGCCAGTATCGAACCTGTTAAAAAATTGGTTCAGCTCATTGGCTCTGTCCTGGGTCCCCTCCGTCTGCCCACTGTTTGACTTTTTGAAGCCAGTGATATTTCTCATACCCTTCCACACCTCTCTCACCTGGCTCTGCCTCAGCTTGTCCTCCATCTTCTCCTTATACACTCTCTTCCCCTCAGCAATCCGCAACTTCAGCTCCCTCTGGACGCATTTCAATTTGTCCTTGTCCTTCTCCTTGAAGGCCCTCTTCTTCTCATTCAGCAGGGCCTTCAGGTCGCTGGTGACCCAGGGTTTATTGTTTGGGAAACAGCGTACCTTCCTGGTGGGTACAGGTAGTGTATTGGGTAGCGTAGGTAGTGTATTAGGTAGTGTATTAGGTAGCGTAGGTAGTGTATTAGGTAGCGTAGGTAGGTAGTGTATTAGGTAGTGTATTAGGTAGCGTAGGTAGTGTATTAGGTAGTGTAGGTAGCGTAGGTAGTGTATTAGGTAGCGTAGGTAGTGTATTAGGTAGCGTAGGTAGTATATTGGGTAGCGTAGGTAGTGTATTAGGTAGTGTAGGTAGCGTAGGTAGTGTATTAGGTAGCGTAGGTAGTGTATTAGGTAGCGTAGGTAGGTAGTGTATTAGGTAGTGTATTAGGTAGTGTATTAGGTAGTGTATTAGGTAGCGTAGGTAGTGTATTAGGTAGCGTAGGTAGTGTATTAGGTAGCGTAGGTAGTGTATTAGGTAGTGTATTAGGTAGTGTATTAGGTAGTGTATTAGGTAGTGTATTAGGTAGCGTAGGTAGTGTATTAGGTAGTGTATTAGGTAGTGTATTAGGTAGTGTATTAGGTAGTGTATTAGGTAGCGCAGGTAGTGTATTAGGTAGTGTATTAGGTAGCGTAGGTAGTGTATTAGGTAGCGTAGGTAGGTAGTGTATTAGGTAGCGTAGGTAGGTAGTGTATTAGGTAGCGTAGGTAGCGTAGGTAGTGTATTAGGTAGTGTATTAGGTAGTGTATTAGGTAGCGTAGGTAGTGTATTAGGTAGTGTAGGTAGGTAGTGTATTAGGTAGTATATTAGGTAGCGTAGGTAGTGTATTAGGTAGCGTAGGTAGTGTATTAGGTAGCGTAGGTAGTGTATTAGGTAGCGTAGGTAGTGTATTAGGTAGCGTAGGTAGCGTAGGTAGTGTATTAGGTAGCTAATACACTACCTACCTACGCTACCTAATACACTACCTACGCTACCTAATACACTACCTAATAGATAGATAGATAGATAGATAGATAGATAGATAGATAGATAGACCCCAATGATATCATACACACATTTAGCTATTAAAGTATCTCTTCCTGTCATTTACCTGTACAGTTTGTGTAAACATGCAAGTATTCACTTATCTGTAAATATAACTGTATACCTAACTGTACAGCTAATTTAACCATGAAAAATGTTCACTTACCTGTTCATTTACCCAGTCTGTCTATTAAGTAAACTATTATTACCCTCGCTCATATCATACGCATTAGCTACTGAAGTATTTCTCTGCCATCAACCTGTATAGTATAGTTAACCATCCAACATCCACCAATGTATAGTGTACATATTCAGCCAACCACTCATACTACGCAATGTCCTTTTATAGCTTTTTTTTGCACTCCAGATATCCTGTATTTCTATACTTTTTCATACTGCCGCTCTATGTATCATGTACCGTGTATCTGTCTTTTGTGTACTTTCGTTGTGGCATTTTGCACCTGCCCTGTGTTTTTGTTGTAGCTGCTTGATAATGAAATTTCCCCCCCGGGGGATCAATAAAGTACCTATCTATCTATCTATCTATCTATCTATCTATCTATCTAGTGTATTAGGTAGTGTATTAGGTAGCGTAGGTAGTGTATTAGGTAGTGTATTAGGTAGCGTAGGTAGTGTATTAGGTAGCGTAGGTAGTGTATTAGGTAGTGTAGGTAGTGTATTAGGTAGCGTATTAGGTAGTGTATTAGGTAGCGTAGATAGTGTATTAGGTAGTGTATTAGGTAGCGTAGGTAGTGTATTAGGTAGCGTAGGTAGTGTATTAGGTAGTGTATTAGGTAGCGTAGGTAGTGTATTAGGTAGCGTAGGTAGTATATTAGGTAGCGTAGGTAGCGTAGGTAGTGTATTAGGTAGCGTAGGTAGTGTATTAGGTAGCGTAGGTAGTATATTGGGTAGCGTAGGTAGTGTATTAGGTAGTGTAGGTAGTGTATTAGGTAGTGTATTAGGTAGCGTAGGTAGTGTATTAGGTAGCGTAGGTAGTGTATTAGGTAGTGTATTAGGTAGCGTAGGTAGTGTATTGGGTAGCGTAGGTAGTGTATTAGGTAGCGTAGGTAGTGTATTAGGTAGCGTAGGTAGTGTATTAGGTAGCGTAGGTAGGTAGTGTATTAGGTAGTGTATTAGGTAGTGTATTAGGTAGTGTATTAGGTAGCGTAGGTAGGTAGTGTATTAGGTAGCGTAGGTAGCGTAGTTAGTGTATTAGGTGGTGTATTAGGTAGCGTAGGTAGTGTATTAGGTAGTGTATTAGGTAGCGTAGGTAGTGTATTAGGTAGCGTAGGTAGTGTATTAGGTAGCGTAGGTAGTGTATTAGGTAGAGTAGGTAGGTAGTGTATTAGGTAGCGTAGGTAGGTAGTATATTAGGTAGCGTAGGTAGTGTATTAGGTAGTGTATTAGGTAGCGTAGGTAGTGTATTAGGTAGCGTAGGTAGTGTATTAGGTAGTGTATTAGGTAGCGTAGGTAGGTAGTGTATTAGGTAGCGTATTAGGTAGTGTATTAGGTAGCGTAGGTAGGTAGTGTATTAGGTAGCGTAGGTAGCGTAGGTAGTGTATTAGGTGGTGTATTAGGTAGCATAGGTAGTGTATTAGGTAGTGTATTAGGTAGCGTAGGTAATGTATTAGGTAGCGTAGGTAGTGTATTAGGTAGTGTAGGTAGTGTATTAGGTAGCGTATTAGGTAGTGTATTAGGTAGCGTAGGTAGTGTATTAGGTAGCGTAGGTAGTGTATTAGGTAGTGTATTAGGTAGCGTAGGTAGTGTATTAGGTAGCGTAGGTAGTGTATTAGGTAGCGTAGGTAGTGTATTAGGTAGCGTAGGTAGCGTAGGTAGTATATTAGGTAGCGTAGGTAGTGTATTAGGTAGGTTGAAAAAAATGCCATGTTCTGAGATTCCCTTAAAGCTACAGCGTCAATTTCAGGTAAAACCTCTAAACAAGTCTCTAATATAAGGAAAATGCCTTTACATCTGAGCTGTTTCAACAACATTGCTCTGCTATTAAGATTTCTGCTATAGGATTGTTGGTCTGTTTCCACTGCCCTGCTTGGAGGGGAACAACCTCTAGAGGTAGCGGTCGAGATGTGTTCAACTTTACATTACCGTAAAAGGTCTAGCCGAGGGTATTTTCTCAACCTCTCTAGAAAATTTCTCGTAGTGAGAAGCGGCTATTTCAGACTATACATTAGTTAAATACATACCGTATGTCAAATATTTAAAATACTTGAGTTATTTAGTTCCCCAGTACAATGGAACCAATGAACTAGGCTTTGTCCCAAAACTACATCCAGCGCTCCTTCTGTATCTGATCTATGTCTACTTGGTAGTCCAACACAACTGGACACTGGCAGGCTAGAGCTGGAGCTATAGGCAGACATGCCTGGGAGCAAATGGCTGATATCATGGGGGCAAATGGCTGATATCATGGGGGCAAATGGCTGATATCATGGGAGCAAATGGCTGATATCATGGGAGCAAATGGCTGATATCATGGGAGCAAATGGCTGATATCATGGGAGCAAATGGCTGATATCATGGGAGCAAATGGCTGATATCATGGGAGCAAATGGCTGATATCATGGGAGCAAATGGCTGATATCATGGGAGCAAATGGCTGATATCATGGGGGCAAATGGCTGATATCATGGGAGCAAATGGCTGATATCATGGGGGCAAATGGCTGATATCATGGGAGCAAATGGCTGATATCATGGGAGCAAATGGCTGATATCATGGGAGCAAATGGCTGATATCATGGGGGCAAATGGCTGATATCATGGGAGCAAATGGCTGATATCATGGGGGCAAATGGCTGATATCATGGGAGCAAATGGCTGATATCATGGGAGCAAATGGCTGATATCATGGGAGCAAATGGCTGATATCATGGGGGCAAATGGCTGATATCATGGGAGCAAATGGCTGATATCATGGGAGCAAATGGCTGATATCATGGGAGCAAATGGCTGATATCATGGGAGCAAATGGCTGATATCATGGGAGCAAATGGCTGATATCATGGGGGCAAATGGTGGAAATTGGCAGTTAGTGTTACTGAGAGGGAAAGCCAAGGATATGCAGTGGTCACGGGCCATTTTTTTTTTTCATTCAGCGGTTGTGTCTCTGAAATGGCACCCTATTCCTTATATAGTGCACTACTTTTGACCAATAGGGCTCTGGTGTCATTTGGGATGCACCCAGTCCAATGTTGATATCCTGTGTAGCCTGACCTTTGCAGTGACTTGTTGGCTGGGGGACTTGTTTTGACAATAAAGGCCCTTTTATAGCCGACTGTCCTGGTTTTGTCTTTCTCTTGTACTATATATAAAGTCTGATTGGGTTATTTTAGTCCTTCCATTGTGCCAGTTCACTGCACATAGAGTACCTACAACTGAACATGTCATGCTGCCAAGATGGCGGATTTCATGGGTCTAGTGATCTGGAGAGCGGACAGATCATCTTTGGTTTCTTGGTGTATCTAGTTCATTAGGCAGGCTGGAGAGCAGACAGATCATCTTTGGTTTCTTGGTTTATCTAGTTCATTAGGCAGGCTGGAGAGCAGACAGATCATCTTTGGTTTCTTGGTTTATCTAGTTCATTAGGCAGGCTGGAGAGCGGACAGATCATCTTTGGTTTCTTGGTGTATCTAGTTCATTAGGCAGGCTGGAGAGCAGAGAAGACAGCATTATTTGGCCAGTCTAAAATCATTAATAATCCAAACAGATTTCACACATTTCAGTCACACTTCCTTGTCCTGTTGCTAGAGGCTTTGTGTCAGTATTTTGTTGACACTGGCTGTTAGAAACCTTTGCTGCAAATGACTCAATGCTTTTATTTTTAACCTCTGAAATATCTGTCTTTGGTTTACAATTTTGATGGTTAATATTTTTTTTCAACCCAGCAGTCAGTTGAGGTTTTTTGTTTTTTTTATCCATTCATATTTAACCATTTTCATGCTGCTCCCACCAACACTCCAGCTCACCTCCTCGCCGTTCTCCTCCCTCTGTTCTGTGGGGGATGGGTGTGCTGCTTTGTTGGAGCAGAGCAGTGGGGGTTGGTGCTCTGAGGAGGTTAGAGGCTGTAAAGGGAAGTTAAGGTGGCATTCTCAAAGTAAAAATGTTTTTCTAACTGAAGTCAGAGGGTAAACAAGAAACAGCTAGCCTGGTCTAGATCTGTTTGTGCTTTAGCCCACGCCATTGTTATCACGAGAGCACAAACAAACAGACACCCAGGCTAAGAAACCAATTACTCCCCCCTAAAATAACCCAGTGAGCACACATTTGGTTAGACTGTAAACTCAACTTCCAGACTCACATCAACCATCTCCAATCCAAAATTAAATCCAGAATAGGCTTCCTATTTCGCAACAAAGCCTCCTTCACTCATGCTGCCAAACATGCCCTTGTAAAACTGACTATCCTACCGATCCTTGATTTCGGCGATGTCATTTACAAACTAGCCTCCAACACTCTACTTAGCAAATTGGATGTAGTCTATCACAGTGCCATCCGTTTTGTCACCAAAGCCCCATACACTACCCACCACTGCGACCTGTATGCTCTCGTTGGCTGGCCTTCATTATATATTCGTCGCCAAACCCACTGGCTCCAGGTCATCTATAAGTCTTTATTAGGTAAATCCCCGCCCTATCTCAGCTCACTGGTCACCATAGCAACACCCACCCGTAGCATGCGCTCCAGCAGGTATATCTCACTGGTCACCCCCAAAGCCAACACCTCCTTTGGTCACCATTCCTTCCAGTTCTCTGCTGCCAATGACTGGAATGAATTGCAAAAATCCTTGAAGCTAGAGGTTCCTATCTCCCTCACTAACTTTAAGCATCAGCTGTCAAAGCTGCTTATCGATCACTGCACCTGTATATAGCCCTTCTGTAAATAGCCCACACTACTACCTCATCCCCATATTTATTTTTGTTATTTTCACTAATCTTGCACTCCAGTATCTCTATTTGCACATCATCATTTGCACATCCTTCATTCCAGTGATTATGCTAATCTGTAATTTATTTCACCACTATGGTCTATTTATTGTCCTACCTCCTAACCTTACTGCATTTTGCACTACATTTTGCACTCTGTATATAGATTCTCTATTGTGTTGACTGTATGTTTGCTTACTGTGTAACTCTGTGTTGTTTTTTGTCGCACTGCCTTGCTTTGTCTTGGCCAGGTCGCAGTTGCAAATGAGAACTTGTTCTCAACTGACCTACCTGGTTAAATAAAGGTGAAAAAAAAAAATTATATATATATATATTTTGCTCATTTTGTCCTGTGTGAATCAGTTGGTAAAGCATGGCGCTTGCAATGCCAGTGTCTGCTAAATTACTGGGTTGGTGTTCTGATCTGGTTGGAGGCGGTAAAGGGACTGGCTGTGTTACCAATACCAGTTTTAGTCTAGTTTAATGGGTCTTATAGAGGTAAGTGTTACTGGCCGTGTCCCAGTACCGTTAGTATGCATGCTTTCGTAAGAATGTGACATTTTGGAAATCGAGTATACTTTAAATGCCCGGATGTCTCACTCATTTTGGCTTTTCATCTAGAAGAATCCACTGCACAGTATTGAGGAATATAATAGTTTGGTTTTTTTACACCCACGTGCATTTAAACACCAGCTGACAATCAGAATACAGGATGTGCTCTACAAAAATGAACCAATGGCGGGGAACAAGCACAATTGCACATTCCATGACACCTTGATATTTGTTGCTTACTGCATATGTTTTTACTAAACGTTGTAAGTAGTATGATTAGTACACAGTATGTAGTTTAAGTAGGTAGTAGGAAAGACAGATTTCAGACATGGGCAAAAAATGTTTGTCCTTGTATACACAGGTTATACAACTGATGTACAATGCAATTCACACAAATGGCCTGGTACAATGGAGAATTCTGGGCTCGATTCTGTATCGGTGGAAGTTCAGCCAGGGCTCTAGCCTTTTGGGGGCCCTAAGTGAAATTTGGTTGGGGGACCCCCCCCACTTCAAGGCAAAACTTGTCTGTGCTGAGAGAAATTTAAGTTTTAAAAATGTTAAATTCTACACATTTTGTAATGACATGCAATAGTAATATGATATCGGACTGAGAGTGACTAGCAAAATCAATGCGGGCCCCCTGGAGGTCAGGGCCTCTGTCCAGTCGGTATTCGACCATGATAGCTGGCTAGACTAACGGCCAAAACAAATGTTAGCTGACATGGCTAACTGACTGACATAAGGAGAAACTGTTGATGCACAACTACAGTGTATTCTGCTATTCTAACTCTCAACAGTCATTTGAGACCTTGACTGACTTCCTAAACTCTCATGTCTGGAACTGGCCCTGATTACAGAGTTTACTGTGAATGCAGTCTCTATAAACTCTCATGTCTGGAACTGGCCCTGATTACAGAGTTTACCGTGAATGCAGTCTCTATAAACTCTCATGTCTGGAACTGGCCCTGATTACAGAGTTTACCGTGAATGCAGTCTCTATAAACTCTCATGTCTGGAACTGGCCCTGATTACAGCGCTACAGAGTTTACCGTGAATGCAGTCTCTATAAACTCTCATGTCTGGAACTGGCCCTGATTACAGAGTTTACCGTGAATGCAGTCTCTATAAACTCTCATGTCTGGAACTGGCCCTGATTACAGAGTTTACCGTGAATGCAGTCTCTATAAACTCTCATGTCTGGAACTGGCCCTGATTACAGCGCTAGAGTTTACCGTGAATGCAGTCTCTATGAAAGCGGGAACCTTGCCTTTGTGTTATGCTGAATTTCCGTGCTCCACATTGACTAGAGCCCTTTGTGTTGACAAACATTTTGATGTCTTCAATGTTTGTCATTATTTGTTTGAGCAGAAACTCCTGTGTGACTATTCTGGTCAAATAACATTTATTTAAGAACAGATTATTGGTTGTAAATGGAATCAGACATTAAAGTAACTTCTATGAATACATTGTTAATGTTATAGTAGCAGAAATACACCATCAAATATTGACCAATATTCTGTACAAGGATGCATAGAATACAGTGTCATATAAACATGGCATTTCAACATCCCTGACATCATGGCAACAGTCAAGATTTAACATCAGTGTTTCTATTGATGATTGGACCACAACCTTCAGGGTCCATTAGGCCGGGGATCAATCAAGTCCCATTATAGAGAGCAGCACACTGGACAGACTACAATGCGCCTTTTAAAGCCATTTCCCCTGATGTTTGCAGAGATTGCATTCACAGCAAACGCTGCGCATGTCTCAGATGCCTTAGGCCGGAATTCATCTGAGGCCACGTAACGGGTTTCACATTTTAAAGTAATTGCCAATTTGACCCGACATCTGCAGCGCTTACCAGTAATGCCATCTCTGCGAACACAGGAACATTGCCTTTAAAATGCGCTTGGTCGACAGAAAGCTACAGATTGAATCCCAGGCATTGTTTTCAGAAAGTAGTTGAGCCTCTTATTCTGAGAGAGAAAGAGAACTATAGCGTCTAGAAGACAAGAAATCTAAAGACTTAAAATCTATAGACAAAAAAATACCTAATCATCTGAACAGTATTTCAGTCCATTTAGGGCCCTTTTGGCTCAAGCCCAGAGGCAAAAGTCAAGTATAGCCTCTTTAACAGAGCATACAAGAGTTCAATACAGCGTCTTTGTACGTCAAAGGGTTAATCACATATTTGTGATCATTGTTGAACTTTTGATGCAACAAAAGCGTCTAAACAATGTTTTGTACTGATGGGAAATAAAGGTCTTTATAACTTTATTCCTAAATTTCACCGTTTATTGTAAAAGATAAATGCGAACTTCATCATCCAAACATCACACGGAGTTAGACTTGTTTACAATGAACCGCATCTCTGGTGAGCACAAGGGACACGTAATATTGTTTAGAAAAGAGATGCGAGATACGTGTCAGCTAAGCTAACACCGGCTAAATGATTTATGATGGCAGCCGTTTGTTTGACAAGCGAAAACTCCCTAATCCCAGAATGCCATTCACTATAAAACACAAAATAAACAAAGTCAAAGATGGCTACGCCCATTGCCTGAAAGTATGAACTTAGTTTGGCCACTTTTCAGCATATTCCAAATCTTCAATGTACACAGATAATCACCCCCAATTTATTACATTTTTTATTTAACCTTTATTTAACTAGGCAAGTCAGTTAAGAACTAAATCTCATTTACAATGATGGCCTAACCCAGATGCTGGGCCAATTGTGCGCCGCCCTATGGGACTCCCGATCATGGCCGGTTGTGATACAGCCAGAGATCGAACCAGGGACTGTAGTGACGCCTCTAGCACTAAGATGCAATGCCTTAGACCGCTGCACCACTTGGGAGCCCCTATATAACATGCTCAGCCCCCTCCTGTACTCCCTGTTCACCCACAACTGCGTGGCCACGTACGCCTCCAACACAACGGTAGTAGGCCTGATTACCAACAATTATGAGGAGGTGAGAGCCCTGGGAGAGTGGTGCCAGGAAAATAACCTCTCAATTAACGGCAACAAAACTAAGGAGATGATGGTGGACTGCAGGAAACAGCAGAGAGAGCACCCCCCGATCCACATTGATGGGACTGCAGTGGTGAAGGTGGAAAGCTTCAAGTTCCTCGCGTACACGTCACTGACGATCTGAAATGGTCCACCCACACAGACAGTGTGGTGAAGAAGGCGCAACGGAGCCTCTTCAACCTCAGGAGGCTGAAGAAATTTGGCTTATCACCTAAAACCCTTAAACTTTTACCGAAGCAAAATTGAGAGCATCCTGTTGGGCTGTATCACCGCCGGGTACGGCAACTGCACTGCCCGCAACTGCAGGGCTCTCCAGAGGGTGGTGCGGTCTGCCCAAACTACCTGCCCTCCAGGACACCTACAGCACCCGATGTCACAGGAAGGCCAAAAACATCAAGGACAACAACTACCCGAACCACTGCCTGTTCACCCTGCTCTCATCCAGAAGGTGAGGTCAGTACAGGTGCATCAAAGCTGGGACCGAGAGACTGAAAAACAGCTTCTATCTCAAGGCCATCAGACTGTTAAATAGCCATCACTAGGATACAGGAAATATTAGTATAATGGGGGGCAAACACAGAAGTTTATAAGCGAAATAAAAATTCAACCCCTGGAAAGATTGTAACTAGTTATCATAGTTACAATCTGATGCCGCGTTCAAAACAACTGGGAAATCGCCGACTTCCGAACGTACAAGACAACTGGGAACTTGGGAAAAAACGAGCTCCGACTGGGAAAAATCATTTTGAACGGTCATCCAACTCGGAATTCCAACTCGGGGAACTCTGGCCTCTTTCTAGAGCTCCGACTTTCAGACCTTAAGATCACTTACGTCATAATTTGACCTCGTATTTTCTGAGTTCCCAGTTGTCGAAAGCACAATAAGCCAATCAAGTGAATTATCCCATCACCTCATTTTGTTAACATTTGGTCTGACAGACACATACATGACAACCAGAATGCATTGTATGATGTCAACAAACATGGTGCCACACATAGCTGGCAAATAGCTTAGCATTAGGTCAACAATCAGTAAAACCTTCAAAAAAGTACACGCACTTCATATGTGTCCATTACAATCTAAGCAAGAATCAAAATGCATGATTTGTTATCAGTACTTGAAAACGTGAATAAAACAGTAAATACATTACAGTGGATTCTGAAAGTTTTCCACATTGTCGTTAAATTCTTATTCTGAAATTGATTAAATAAAACATTTTCCTCATCAATCTACACACAATACCCCATAATGACAAAGCGACAACAGGTTAAGACATTTTTGCTAATTTATAAAATAAATAAAAAATGTAAACCTATTCAGACCCTTTTCTATGAGACTCGACATTGATCATCCTGTTTCCATTGATCATCCTTAAGATGTTTCTACAACTTGATTGGAGTCCATCTGTGGTAAATTACATTACATTGGACATGATTTGGAAAGGCACACACCTGTCTATATAAAACTCTGAACTATCCGAATGCACTGTACATACGGTATGCTACAGTAGAAATGACAACACGATGTACAGGAAAATAAAGCACTTACTTTGAAAGGAATGCACCCATGTCCAAAGTTGTTATTAGTAAGGAAATCAACAATGAAGGCAATGCGAGCCCCAGTCAGAAAATGTTCCGGGGGAAAAAGTGTGTGCCTGTTCTGACTACAGATATGCAATGTCTTCATACTGGATCTGGGGAAGTGCTTGGGCTCTTGTTGAAGAGAGACGTTTGTCCAGCTCAGTAAAGCCTCATAAACTTCCATGTGAATTAAAGAGGCAGAACAAACCTGTTAGTAAATACTATAATTTCTAAATTGAAATGCAGGTTAAATGTCTGTAAGAACTGTTGTCTAAGAATCACATTTTGGAACAGCTGATCACACGCATAAAAACGTCACGCTGGGGCGACCATTAAAGATATTTGGAACTCACCCGTGAAAAGGTAAACAAAGCATACAAGAGTTCAATACAGCCTCTTTAAAGCATACAGGAGTACATCCTATTTTATAGTACCAATTTAAAACATGTATGTATGGTAAGTTAACAGTAGCGAGATATAACATTTAAGTGATGTGGTCAGTTAACAGTAGTGACTGGGCTGGTGTACACTGCTCCTGCAGTTCCATCCCCTTCCACTACTCACTTCCTTAACTTGATCCCTCTTACTGTAACCCCATCTACATTTCTAAGCTATATCTGTTATTGTCAATAAAAATTAAATACCTCAAATATACACTACCATTCAAAAGTTTGGGGTCACTTATAAATGTCCTTGTTTTTGTCCATTAAAATTACATCAAATTGATCATCAAATTGAACAGTGTAGACATTGTTAATGTTATAAATGTCTATTGTAGCTGGAAACGGCTGATTTAAAAAAAAAATTGAATATCTACATAGGCGTACAGAGGCCCATTATCAGCAACCATCTCCAATTGCATGTTTAGATAGATAGATAGATAGATAGATACTTTATTGATCCCCCGGGGGGGAAATTTCTGTGTTAGCTAATCCAGGTTTATAATTTAAAAAGCCTAATTGATCATTAGAAAACCCTTTTGCAATTATGTTAGCACAGCTGAAAACTGTTTAAAGAAGCAATAAAACTGGCCTTCTTTAGACTAGTTGAGTATCTGGAGCATCAGCATTTGTAGGTTCGATAACAGGCTCAAAATGGCCAGAAACAAAGAACTTTCTTCTGAAACTCGTCAGTCTATTCTTGTTCTGAGAAATGAAGGCTATTCCATGCGAGAAATTCCATGCGAGAGGATACCTGTCTATTCACATAGTCAGTACCCCATCCTGCTTTTAGGATACCTGTCTATTCACATAGTCAGTACCCCATCCTGCTTTTAGGATACCTGTCTATTCACATAGTCAGTACCCCATCCTGCTTTTAGGATACCCGTCTATTCACACAGTCAGTACCCCATCCTGCTTTTTCTTTTATAAACTTGGATTAGCTAACACAACGTGCCATTGGAACACAGGAGTGATGGTTGCTGATAATGGGCCTCTGTACACCTATGTAGATATTCCATAAAACAAATCATCAGTTTCCAGCTACAATAGTCATTTATAACATTAACAATGTCTACACTGTATTTCGTATCAATTTGATGTTATTTTAATGGTCCTTCAAAAACAAGGACATTTATAAGTGACCCCAAACTTTTGAACGGTAGTGTATATTTGAGGTATTTAATTTTTAAATAAAAAAAATAACAAGGAAATGTATAAGTGACTCCGACGGTAGTGTAAAATACTTAAGTAAAAATACTTTAAAGTACTACTTAAGTAGTTTTTTGGGGTATCTGTACTTTACTATTTATATTTTTCACAACTTTTACTCCACTACATTACTCAGAGCCGGTCCTGACCTCCCTGGGGCCCTAAGCAAAATTCTAGTAAGGGGCCCTCCTACCTGACCCGTAAACCACACAGTCACACCTGACACCCCAGGGCTCCCACTACAATCCTCCCTCCTTTAAAACAGTTTGCTCCATCTGTCGGTCTAAGAAGAAGTAGACCTATACAGAACAGAATGAGGTATAAACAAACTATATTTACTGAATAGAATATTTTCTATAGAATCTTAAGATAATATTCACTTAACATTAACAAGAAATTGTATAATATAACAGTGATCTTTGGCTCTGCTGCCTGGTAATTAGTCCAGTCCTCACAACATTATATAATGAGCTTTGTCTGTACAATGTAAACATAAGACTATAGGCTGTGGCTGCAGCTATATGTCTTAAAATAGTCTAATAAAACCTATACAGCTGTGTGATTAGCTTTGGTTCCCTCTACAGCCTGGGCATTTTCAGCATCAGCACCAGTCTATCTGGACTGTCTGGAAGACATTGAGAAAGTATGTCATAGTTAGTTAAGCAGTCATTTACACAAATGCACTTCTGCCATACAATCTTAAATGTTACTAAGTGTGTAAACATTTTAATGTTTGAATTAAAATCTTCAAAATATTCCACTTTCTTGAGGAAAAATCATCAATGATGTCATCATAGGACATGTGTTTCACCACGTCATGATTTATGCTCATGATGGACAGACCACTCCAACGTTCCTGTGACATGGAAGACCTCAGGTAGCTTTTGATTTTGAAAAGCTCCTCTCTGCTGATGCTACTGTTAATGGTAGGGTGACTGAAATTCTTAGGGCTATCCAAAGGTTAGGATAGAGGTTCTCATCACAGAGAAAGGAATGCAGCTCAAAGGCAATTCATCTTATCTGATGGCAGATCAGGTAAATTCTGAATCTCGTGTGCCAGATCCATTCCACTGATGTCACAGTCATCTCTGAAGGTTAGAGTGTTTTCAACTTCCATGCAGTGAGCCTTTAAAGATTCACTGGACATCTGAGAGGCAGTGCTGAAGTTCAGCAGCACTCCATATTTGGTTTTCACCTGGTTGAGTGTTTCAAATCTCTCATCCATGGATGTCACAGCAGAGTCGACCACAGTGTTGAAGTAGCTGACTTCAAGGTTTTTCAGTGCATCAGTCACTGGTTCATCAGGAGCCTCATAGCTGAAATGTATCTTGCTGTTTCTCAGTCTCTTCTCTTTCAGAACAGCCTCCACATCCAGAGTTACTCACGGATGGATGCATAATTGTTAAACTAGGTCCTAACACCCCAACAGTTCCAGGTCTATGTTGCCGACGGCACGGCACCCCGGTGAGGCATTATATAGTCTAATAGCCGCCGGCAGGAAGGACCTCCTGTAGCGCTCTCTGGCACACCGTGGTGGGATCAGTCTGTGACTGAAGGTGCTCCTCTGCGTCATAACCATAGCGTGCAGATGGTGGGTGATGTTGTCCATGATGGCCAGCAGTTTGGCCAGGATCCGTCTCTCCGCCACCTCCTCTAGAGTGTCAAGGCTCATCCCCAGGACAGAGCTAGCCTTCCTGATCAGCTTATTTACCCGAGAAGCATCACCAGTCTTTATGTTGGCACCCCAGCACACCACTGCAAAAAAGATGGCACTATTAATAATAGTTTACTTAATATACAGTCTGGTTAAATGTACAGGTAAGTGAATATTTGCATGGTTACATTAACTGTACAGGTAATTGACAGGAAGAGATACTTAAATAGCTAAATGTGTGTATGATATCATTTGGGGTAATAATAGTAATTCCCTTAAAATACAGTCCTTAGTGCGCAGGGTTTAATTACAGATAAATGCACGTATTGCACATTTGATATACTAAAAGCAATGAAAAAAGACACAACTGACAGGACACTAATATGTATTCCTTAGTGAATGACTACGTAAGTTCAGTCCAAAAATTACTTACAATATTTCACGTGATATGATATAACAACTGTACATGAATATGTATATACAGACCTGAATGAATAAGTCCTGAGTTAATGAGTGATTACAGACCAGAGTTACTCACGGATGGATGCATATTTGTTAAACTAGGTCCTAACACCCCAACAGTTCCAGGTCTATGTTGCCGACGGCACGGCACGGTCTTTTCAGATTCCATAATGATTATTTAGTTTTGGACATTACATCACCACACTTCCTCTCTTGGTCATCATCTTTGCAAGTCATTTTGATTTTGTACCTGTGTGTTTTATAAGTTTCTTTATGAAAATATTTAGCTAACTCCATGACTGTAGCTAAAGCAAGGGGCTATAGCAGCACACAAGTAAACTACAAATGCATGCTGGGCCGGGCATGCCCTGAGGTCCTGAAGTCAGCGCTACTGGATCGAAATTGGAGTGGGTGAGAAGGCCGATGCTCCAGCCTTTGGGAATCTCGCTCCATGCTCCAGTCTGATTGGGCACGCTGTGCTCCTTGCTCCGCTCACGTACTCTGGTCTCAATCCACTGCATCCGAAGATGTCGCACTTCCACATTTGCGGTGAAAGGCGATAGAGAGGTTTTTGTAAGACCATGAGACATCCCAAAAATCGGCCTTTTTACAAAATCGTCTGTAGCGTCCGAACAGTTTGGCCTAAACACTAATATGACCCTTCCCCCAGACAGTAATGGGTTACCATCCCCCCCCAGAGAGTAATGGGTTACCATCTCCCCAACCCCCCCCAGAGAGTAATGGGTTACCATCTCCCCCCCCCCAGAGAGTAATGGGTTACCATCTCCCCCCCCCAGAGAGTAATGGGTTACCATCTCCCCCCCCCCCCCAGAGAGTAATGGGTTACCATCTCCCCCCCCCAGAGAGTAATGGGTTACCATCTCCCCCCCCAGAGAGTAATGGGTTAGCATCTCCCCCCCCCCAGACAGTAATGGGTTAGCATCTCCCCCCCCCCCACCCAGACAGTAATGGGTTAGCATCTCCCCCCCCCCCCACCCAGACAGTAATGGGTTAGCATCTCCCCCCCCCAGAGAGTAATGGGTTACCATCTCCCCCCCCCAGAGAGTAATGGGTTACCATCTCCCCCCCCCAGAGAGTAATGGGTTACCATCCCCCCCCCCCAGAGAGTAATGGGTTACCATCTCCCCCCCCCAGAGAGTAATGGGTTACCATCTCCCCCCCCCAGAGAGTAATGGGTTACCATCTCCCCCCCCCAGAGAGTAATGGGTTACCATCTCCCCAACCCCCCCCAGAGAGTAATGGGTTACCATCTCCCCCCCCCAGAGAGTAATGGGTTACCATCTCCCCAACCCCCCCCAGAGAGTAATGGGTTACCATCTCCCCAACCCCCCCCAGAGAGTAATGGGTTAGCATCTCCCCCCCCAGAGAGTAATGGGTTACCATCTCCCCAACCCCCCCCAGAGAGTAATGGGTTAGCATCTCCCCCCCCCAGAGAGTAATGGGTTACCATCTCCCCCCCCCCAGAGAGTAATGGGTTACCATCTCCCCCCCCCCCCCCAGAGAGTAATGGGTTACCATCTCCCCAACCCCCCCCCAGAGAGTAATGGGTTACCATCTCCCCCCCCCAGAGAGTAATGGGTTACCATCTCCCCCCCCCAGAGAGTAATGGGTTACCATCTCCCCAACCCCCCCCAGAGAGTAATGGGTTACCATCTCCCCCCCCCAGAGAGTAATGGGTTACCATCTCCCCAACCCCCCCCAGAGAGTAATGGGTTACCATCTCCCCAACCCCCCCCAGAGAGTAATGGGTTAGCATCTCCCCCCCCCAGAGAGTAATGGGTTACCATCTCCCCCCCCCAGAGAGTAATGGGTTACCATCTCCCCCCCCCCAGAGAGTAATGGGTTACCATCTCCCCAACCCCCCCCAGAGAGTAATGGGTTACCATCTCCCCCCCCCCAGAGAGTAATGGGTTACCATCTCCCCCCCCCAGAGAGTAATGGGTTACCATCTCCCCCCCCCCAGAGAGTAATGGGTTACCATCTCCCCCCCCCCAGAGAGTAATGGGTTACCATCTCCCCCCCTCCCCCCCCCCAGAGAGTAATGGGTTACCATCTCCCCCCCCCCCCCCCACCCAGACAGTAATGGGTTAGCATCCCCCCCCCCCACCCAGACAGTAATGGGTTAGCATCCCCCCCCCCCACCCAGACAGTAATGGGTTAGCATCCCCCCCCCCCCCACCCAGACAGTAATGGGTTAGCATCCCCCCCCCCCCCCACCCAGACAGTAATGGGTTAGCATCCCCCCCCCCCCCCACCCAGACAGTAATGGGTTAGCATCCCCCCCCCCCCACCCAGACAGTAATGGGTTAGCATCTCCCCCCCCCCACCCAGACAGTAATGGGTTAGCATCTCCCCCCCCCCCACCCAGACAGTAATGGGTTAGCATCCCCCCCCCCCCCCCCACCCAGACAGTAATGGGTTAGCATCTTCCCCCCCCCACCCAGACAGTAACGGGTTACCATCTTTGTTTCTAACACACACACACACACACACACACACACACACACACACACACACACACACACACACACACACACACATATATATATATATATACAGTGGGGAGATCAAGTATTTGATACACTGCCGATTTTGCAGGTTTTCCTACTTACAAAGCATGTAGAGGTCTGTAATTTTTATCATAGGTACACTTCAACTGTGTGAGACGGAAAATCATGTATCCAGAAAAATCACATTGTATGATTTTTAAATAATTAATTACAATTTTATTGCATGACATAAGTATTTGATCACCTACCAACCAGTAAGAATTCCGGCTCTCACAGACCTGTTAGTTTTTCTCTAAGAAGCCCTCCTGTTCTCCACTCATTACCTGTATTAACTACACCTGTTTGAACTCGTTACCTGTATAAAAGACACCTGTCCACAAACTCAATCAAACAGACTCCAACCTCTCCACAATGGCCAAGACCAGAGAGCTGTGTAAGGACATCAGGGATAAAATTGTAGACCTGCACAAGGCTGGGATGGGCTACAGGACAATAGGCAAGCAGCTCGGTGAGATGGCAACAACTGTTGGCGCAATTATTAGAAAATGGAAGAAGTTCAAGATGACGGTCAATCTCCCTCAGTCTGGGGCACCATGCAAGATCTCACCTCGTGGGGCATCAATGATCATGAGGAAGGTGAGGGATCAGCCCAGAACTACACGGCAGGACCTGGTCAATGACCTGAAGAGAGCTGGGACCACAGTCTCAAAGAAAACCATTAGTAACACACTACGCCGTCATGGATTAAAATCCTGCAGCACACGCAAGGTCCCCGTGCTAAGCCAGCGCATGTCCAGGCCCGTCTGAAGTTTGCCAATGACCATCTGGATGATCCAGAGGAGGAATGGGAGAAGGTCATGTGGTCTGATGAGACAAAAATAGAGCTTTTTGGTCTAAACTCCACTCGCCGTGTTTGGAGGAAGAAAAAGGATGAGTACAACCCCAAGAACACCATCCCAACCGTGAAGCATGGAGGTGGAAACATTCTTTGGGGATGCTTTTCTGCAAAGGGGACAGGACGACTGCACCGTATTGAGGGGAGGATGGATGGGGCCATGTATTGCGAGATCTTGGCCAACAACCTCCTTCCCTCTGTAAGAGCATTGAAGATGGGTCGTGGCTGGGACTTCCAGCATGACAACGTCCCGAAACACACAGCCAGGGCAACTAAGGAGTGGCTCCGTAAGAAGCATCTCAAGGTCCTGGAGTGGCCTAGCCAGTCTCCAGACCTGAACCCAATAGAAAATCTTTGTATTGCCCAGCGACAGCCCCGAAACCTGAAGGATCTGGATGGAGGAGTGGGCCAAAATCCCTGCTGCAGTGTGTGCAAACCTGGTCAAGAACTACAGGAAACATTTGCAATTATCTCTGTAATTGCAAACAAAGGTTTCTGTACCAAATATTAAGTTCTGCTTTTCTGATGTATCAAATACTTATGTCATGCAATAAAATGCAAATTAATTACTTAAAAATCATACAATGTGATTTTCTGGATTTTTGGTTTAGATTCCGTCACTCACAGTTGAAGAGTACCTATGATAAAAATTACAGACTTCTACTTTGTAAGTGGGAAAACCTGCAAAATCGGCAGTGTATCAAATACTTGTTCTCCCCACTGTGTGTGTGTATATATATATATATATATATACACACACACACACACACACACACACATATACACACACACACACACACACACACACACACATACATACACACACACACATATACACACACACACACACACACATACACACACACACACACACACACACACACACACCCTATGACAGACACCACAGAGTTGGATAGAGACCTTTACAAAAAAATCAGTTTTAGCATGGACAGCACCATCAAAAACTTGGAAGTAGTCAACTGGCTGGGACTTCCTATTGGTTAAGGAAGGATCACATAATTCCATTCTGGTCAGCATGAGGGAACAGCCAATTAATTATACTCCTGAGCAAACATTACATAACTGCAGGTTGGAGTAAATCACCCTTAATGGAGATGACCGTTGCCGTTACAGAAGCCATTACAGCTAAGATGTGTCCTGTATCCAGGAACCGTGTCGGTGGGGTTGTTTGTGAAACAGGACCACTAAATGTCAAGGACATTCTGCTGCCAAAGAACCCCATGTGTTTTAATGTGTTCTACTGACGATGGTTCTTGTTCCAGAAAGAGTAAAGTGCATGTTCCTTCCTGATGACTGAGGCTTCTGTATCCCAAACAGCATACTATTCCCTTTCTAGTGCACTGCTTTTAAACCGGCCATATTGCTCTAGGGAATAGGGTGCCATTTGGGATTCAGCCCTGGTCAAACATTATAACATAACATTATGGAAATGGTTTCCTATTAGTATAACCTTCATAATGAACCAGATCAACTAGAACAAACATCCCAAATCGCACCCTTTTACATTAATAGTGCACTACTTTCTCTGGTCAAACGTAGTGCACTACACAGTGTAGAAAACATTAAGAACACGCGCTCTTTCCATGACAGACTGACCAGGTGAAAAGCTATGATCCCTTACTGATGTCACTGGTTAAATCCACTTCAAATCAGTGTAGATGAAGGTGAGGAGACAGGTTAAATCATTGTTAAGCCTCAAGACAACTGAGACATGGATTGTGTGCCATTCAGATGGTGAATGGGCAAGACAGAATATTTACAGTGACTTTAGCACTATTCAAACCCCTTGACTTTGTGTTACAGCCTGAAGTTAAAATGGATTACATTGAGATTGTGTCACTGGTCTATAAACACACAATACCCCATTATGTCAAAGTGATATGTTTTTAAAAATGTTTACAGATTAATTCAAAAGGAAAAGCAGAAGTCAATAATTATTCAACCCCTTTGTGGCAAAACCTGTATAAGTTCAGGTGTAAATATGTGGCAAAGCCTGTATAAGTTCATGTGTAAATATGTGGCAAAGCCTGTATAAGTTCATGTGTAAATATGTGCTTAATAAGTTGCATGGACTCATTCCGTGTTCAATAATAGTAGTTAACATGATTTATGAATGACTGCCTCATCTCTGTGTCCCACACATACATTTATCTGTAAGGTCCCTCAGTCAAGCAGTGAATTTCAAACACCGATTCAACCACAAAGACCAGGGAGGTTTTCCAACGCCTCGTAAAAAAGGGCACCTATTGATAGATGGGTAAAAACAAACAGACATTGAATATCCCTTTGAGCATGGAAAAAAGTTAGTGATTCCACCAGGAGGCCAATAGTGACTTTAAAACAGTTAAGAGTTGAATGGCTGTGATCGGAGAAAACTGAGGATGGATCAACAACATTGTAGTTACTCCACAATACTAACCTAAATGACAGAGTGAAAAGAAGGAAGCCTGTACAGAAAACAAATATTCCAAAACATGCTTCCTGTTTGCAATAAGGCACTAAAGTCAAACTGCAACAAAAAGAAGAAATCCTAGATGAACGTGATTCAGTCTTCTTTCCAACAGACATTTGGAGATGAATTCACCTTTCAGCAGGACAATAACAACATCTACACAAAGGTTAAATATACACTGGAGTTACTTACCAAGACAGTGAATGTTCCTGATAGGCCGAGGGGTGTGAATACTTATGTAAATGAGATATTTCTGCATTTCATTTTTATTAAATTTGCTAACATTTCTAAAAACCTATTTTCACTTTGTCATTATGGGGTGTGTATGGTAGTAGGTACCAGGCATGGTGTATGGTAGTAGGTACCAGGCATGGTGTATGGTAGTAGGTACCAGGCATGGTGTATGGTAGTAGGTACCAGGCATGGTGTATGGTAGTAGGTACCAGGCATGGTGTATGGTAGTAGGTACCAGGCATGGTGTATGGTAGTAGGTACCAGGCATGGTGTATGGTAGTAGGTACCAGGCATGGTGTATGGTAGTAGGTACCAGGCATGGTGTATGGTAGTAGGTACCAGGCATGGTGTATGGTAGTAGGTACCAGGCGCACCGGTATGTGTCAAGAACTGCAACGCTGCTGTGTTTTTCACGGTTTCCTGTGTGTATCAAGAATGGTGCCTCACCCAAAGGACATCCAGATAATTTGACACAACTGTGGCAATCATTGGAGTCAACATGGACCAGCATCCCTGCGGAACGCTTTGACACCTTGTAGAGTCCATGACCCGTCGAATTGAGGCTGTTCTGAGGGTAAAAGGGGGTGCAACTCAATATTAGGAAGGGGTTCTTAATGTTTTGTCCACTCAGTGTATAAGGGCTAAGGGAGATGACAGGAAAACAGAAGACAAGGTGCCATGGTAGATGACACGAAAACAGAAGACAAGGTGCCATGGTAGATGACAGGAAAACAGAAGACAAACAAATGCAAAAAATTACCAGCAATAATAATAATTTTCTAAATTCATATTTAAAATAAAAAAAAACAGAATATTTTTCATCAATATAAAATTATATTTATGGGGGGGTATGTGTTGGGGGAGGAGCTATGGTTTGGGGGTGCTTGGTATGGGTTGGAGGCGGAGCTATGTACAAAGATAACAAATAAATATCACACTCGTGTGGACTCTGTACAAATTCCCAGGATGCATTTGGATTATAAACAATAAGAAACATCACAGAACCTCCATTGAGAGAAGGAGGAAGAGGAGAAGAGGAGGAATCTTTGGGGGGGTTGATTCCCTGTTTGTCCATTGTAGAAAGGTTGTTTGGTTAGTCCATCCACCAGCCTGTGAAGGTGGTTATGATAACGTAGTCCATCCACCAGCCTGTGAAGGTGGTTATGATAACGTAGTCCATCCACCAGCCTGTGAAGGTGGTTATGATAACGTAGTCCATCCACCAGCCTGTGAAGGTGGTTATGATAACGTTGTCCATCCACCAGCCTGTGAAGGTGGTTATGATAACGTAGTCCATCCACCAGCCTGTGAAGGCGGTTATGATAACGTAGTCCATCCACCAGCCTGTGAAGGCGGTTATGATAACGTAGTCCATCCACCAGCCTGTGAAGGTGGTTATGATAACGTAGTCCATCCACCAGCCTGTGAAGGTGGTTATGATAACGTAGTCCATCCACCAGCCTGTGAAGGCGGTTATGATAACGTTGTCCATCCATCAGCCTGTGAAGGTGGTTATGATAACGTTGTCCATCCACCAGCCTGTGAAGGTGGTTATGGTAACGTAGTCCATCCACCAGCCTGTGAAGGCGGTTATGATAACGTTACCATAACCGTTGGTTTGAAAGCCGCCATCTTTACAGGGCTCAACAGTGTCACCATTTTACTCGTATATGTGGATAAATACTTAGCTGTGCGACCTGGAATTTTTTAATTAGGAGCACCGATGCGCCTCGAAAAATTAAGGATTCTAGCTTTAATATATTTTTCATTGTGCTCCTAAATGTCTTTGTGTGCGCCAACATTTTTTAACTTAGGGGCACACATGCTCCTTGTAAAAAAGGTCAGCATAGAGCCCTGCTTTAAAACCTCCTAGAAGAAGAACCAGTTAGTCATCCAGTGAGTTCTACCGACAGAAGAACCAGTCAGCCAGTGAGTTCTACAGGCAGAAGAACCAGTCAGCCAGTGAGTTCTACCGGCAGAAGAACCAGTCAGCCATTGAGTTCTACAGGTAGAAAAACCAGTCAGCCAGTAAGTTCCACAGGCAGAAGAACCAGTCAGCCGGTAAGTTCTACAGGCAGCTCCCTACTACACAACACTTCCCACTGTCTCGCTAACAGACATATCAGCCTCTCCCTGCTGTCCGCTCCGGGGACATAGATACACCACAGGACCTCATTCTCTGCTCCCCCACTACCACATCTCCCCTTCTTCTTCTTCTTCTCCCCTCCTCCTCCTCCTCCTCCCACCTCCTCTTCTCCAAAGTGGTCCATGGTGAGCTGACAGAGGAGGTCTGGCCCAGGGACATCGTCGAAGACTAATGTCAGAGCCTGTGGGTACGTCTGGTAACCCATGAGGACTCTATCCAGGTCTCTTATTCTTCGAGCATCAGTCAGTTGGTACTTGTCTCGGGGAGGGGGCTCCTTGGCAAAGTCCGGCAGCGGGTAGCTGATGTAATCTTCATCCAGCAGGAAGACGTCTGTACTGGTCAGGATCAGAGTCTTAGGATGGAGGACAGGGCTGAGGATGGAGGGGGCTGGGGCCTGGGTAGGGAGGCTCTGTTGGGGGATGTGGGGCCTGATGGAGGGGGCTGGGGTTGGAGCCTGGGGGTGGGGGTGAAGACGGGGCTGGCTAGCAGAGACCGCGCTCTGCGGGTGGAGGTGGTGGAGAGACTTTCTGTCCCCCTGCAGACCCCAAGCGGAAGCCTGTCTGTCTGCAGCTGGGGCCTGGGTCTGTGGGACACCTGGCCCCTGGGTCTGCACCTGGAAGACCAGTACGTAGAGCAGTATATTACAGGAGGACGCCCCAGAAGGACCTTTCCTCTCGGATACAATGAAGGTCAGGTCTCCAATCTCCTCTTCACTG
This sequence comes from Thymallus thymallus, assembly GCA_023634145.1. NCBI lineage: Eukaryota > Metazoa > Chordata > Actinopteri > Salmoniformes > Salmonidae > Thymallus > Thymallus thymallus. The sequence goes on from CM042410.1 coordinate 2,645,762, forward strand.
GGGTAGATGAACTTTACCCTGCTAGAGTGGACCAGTTCATAGTTCTCCATCTTACCTGGAGTAGACAACACCGTGAGAAAGACAGGACACATTTAGTTTGATACATCAACACAGTAGGACTAAAAGGAACCATTTATTCTGTTTCAAATGTAACCCATAGATCCTACCCATGTTATCTGTTTCTAAAATCTGGCCAATCCTCTCATATCTCCACACTCCACAAGGGCATTTTACTGTTGAAAAATACCTGTGGATTTATTTCCAAACTGTGTGTAGAAGTCTTGTTCGGAGGGTTCAGGAGAAGGTAGTTTGTCCTGTAGAGAGAGGACCGTCATCAGCTGCTGCAGGAAGCGGTGTGTCCCGTAACTGTCCCTCGTCAGACAGCAGATGATGTGGTCCGCTGACGGCCCTGGAGACAAATAACACACAGATTACAACTAGACCCAGCCCAGTCCAGCCCACAGCCAGCCCAGCCCACAGCTAGGCCAGCCCAGACAACACGAGTAACATACTACACTGAACGAAAATATAAAACGCAAAATGTAAAGTGTTGGTCTCATGTTTCATGAGCTGAAATAAAAGATCCCAGAAATGTTCCAAACACACAAAAAGCTTATTTCTCTCAAATGTTGTGCACAAATGTGTTTACATCCCTGTTAGTGAGCATTTCTCCTTTGCCAAGATAATCCATCTACCTGACAGGTGTGACATATCAAGAAGCTGATTAAACAGCATGATCATTACACAGGTGCACCTTATGCTGGGGACAATAAAAGGCCACTATAAAATGTGTTTTGTCACACAACACAATACCACAGATGCCTCAAGTTGAGGGAGCGTGCAATTGGCATGCTGACTGCAGGAATGTCCACCACAGAAAATTGAATGTTAATTTCTCTACCATAAGCCGCCTCAAACTTTGTTTTAGAGAATTTGGCAGTACGTCCAACCAGCCTCGCAATCACAGACCACATGCATGGCTTCGTTTGGGCGAGTGGTTTGCTGATGTCAACGTTGTGAACAGAGTGCCCCATGGTGGGGTTATGGTATGGGCAGACATAAGCTACTGACATTGAACACAATTGCATTTTATCAATGGCATTTTGAATGCACAGAGATACCGAGATGAGATCCTGAGGCCCACTGTCGTGCCATTCATCCACCGCCATCACCTCATGTTTCAGCATGATAATGCACGGCCCAATGGCGCAAGGTTCTGCACACAATTCCTGAAAGCTGAAAATGTCCCAGTTCGTCCATAGCCTGCATACTCACCAGACATGTCACACATTGAGCATGTTTGGGATGCTCTGGATCGACCTGTACGACAGCGTGTTCCAGTGAAATTAAAATTGTTGCATGTTGCGTTTATATTTTTGTTCAGTATATATTAAATCAGGTCACACTAGGTCATCATCACATCAGAAATGATCTGGGATTGTGATTTTTATGATTTCAGGAATCCTGATCCTATTCCTCTCTGTGACACTGTAGTCTCCCTCCCTCCCTCCCTCCCTCCCTACTCACCCACCACCCTGAAGTACTGGTCAAACAGGCCCACGTTGACAGAGTGGAGGTCATTGAGCTTCATGGTCAAACAGTAAGACATTGTCAGCTCTGGGTCCTGATGGTCACAGTGGCTCCAGTCCCACAGTACTACAGTATAAAGACAACACACATTACTACAGACCCACAGTATAAAGACAACACACATTACTACAGACCCACAGTATAAAGACAACACACATTACTACAGACCCACAGTATAAAGACAACACACATTACTACAGACCCACAGTATAAAGACAACACACATTACTACAGACCCACAGTATAAAGACAACACACATTACTACAGACCCACAGTATAAAGACAACACACATTACTACAGACCCACAGTAGAAAGACAACACACATTACTACAGACCCACAGTAGAAAGACAACACACATTACTACAGACCCACAGTATAAAGACAACACACATTACTACAGACCCACAGTATAAAGACAACACACATTACTACAGACCCACAGTATAAAGACAACACACATTACTACAGACCCACAGTGTAAAGACAACACACATTACTACAGACCCACAGTGTAAAGACAACACACATTACTACAGACCCACAGTGTAAAGACAACACACATTACTACAGACCCACAGTATAAAGACAACACACATTACTATAATATTAATTGTAGGTATTTTAAATCGGTTTATGCTTACTTTGATTAAGATAAGCAGATTAAGGTGTTTACATGACTAATACCTACTTGGCCTACTACCATAATCAGTTCCATTTTGAGTTATTAGTGTGCATGTAAACATACTCACTGAGTGACTGACAGACTCCAGCTCTCCCTCAAAATCACGCAGCTCTTTTGAACTGGATTCTGTGATTGATTTATTTCTTACGTGTCTGGTCACTGAGCGTAGCTGCCGTGCAGTGTGTGTGTGTGTCTTACGTGATTGGTCGTTGAGCGTGGAGGCGGAGTCATCCAGCAGGAAGTAGAGGGCTTTAGTAGAGAGCATGATACAGGAAGTGGCCTCAACGTCAGGTGACTTATAAAAAACCACCGATGACCACAGGATGTGCTGCAGTTCTTCCTTGTTTTCCTGGTGGAAACACACAGGCCATCCCCTTTAGACATCTCATAGACATCACAGGCAGTAAGAAGTCATTTTTGTTGATGAATGTGTGTGTAAAGGTTTCAGTTAGCTGGACATTACAGGCTTTTGGCTGCAAAAAGCTGATAAAATTGTTGTTGGCCAAGTTGTCTGGGAGAAAGAGGAAAATGCTTATTTTTATTAATTGATGGGAATACCAGCTGATGTGTTCCATCTTCAAAGGCATTGCGTGCATACATCTGTGTGTGTGTCTGTTTGTGTGAGTGTGTGCATACATCTGTGTGTGTGTCTGTTTGTGTGAGTGTGTGCATACATCTGTGTGTGTGTCTGTTTGTGTGAGTGTGTGCATACATCTGTGTGTGTGTCTGTTTGTGTGAGTGTGTGTTGTGTGCATACATCTGTGTGTGTGTCTGTTTGTGTGAGTGTGTGTTGTGTGCATACATCTGTGTGTGTGTCTGTTTGTGTGAGTGTGTGTTGTGTGCATACATCTGTGTGTGTGTCTGTTTGTGTGAGTGTGTGTTGTGTGCATACATCTGTGTGTGTGTCTGTTTGTGTGAGTGTGTGTTGTGTGCATACATCTGTGTGTGTGTCTGTTTGTGTGAGTGTGTGTTGTGTGCATACATCTGTGTGTGTGTCTCTCTCCCTCTACCTCTGCAATGCTTGTGTGGAAGAACCCCAGCAGTTGGTGTCCCCTGAGCCCAGAGAGGAGAGACAGTGCTGGGGACAGGGACAGGTGGGATGGGACCTGGTTGTCTCCTGTCAGCTTCTCCACCAGGATGTCTGTAGGGTAGGACAGGGACAGGGACAGGGACGGGGACGGCCGAGGACGCTGAACACCCAGAGGGCTAGATGGAGAGAGAGACAGAGAGAGAGACAGAGAGAGAGAGAGAGACAGAGAGAGAGACAGAGAAAAACAATATGTCATAAAAAATGGAAGAACGTAGATCTTGATGTTAACTGTTAACAATAGAATACATTTTTATATTCACTAAACATTTAAATGTAGCCACAGTCAGTCCTTCAGTAATGGGACGGTCTGTCCTTCAGTAATGGGACGGTCTGTCCTTCAGTAATGGGACGGTCAGTCCTTCAGTAATGGGACGGTCAGTCCTTCAGTAATGGGACGGTCTGTCCTTCAGTAATGGGACGGTCAGTCCTTCAGTAATGGGACGGTCAGTCCTTCAGTAATGGGACGGTCAGTCCTTCAGTAATGGGACGGTCTGTCCTTCAGTAATGGGACGGTCTGTCCTTCAGTAATGGGACGGTCTGTCCTTCAGTAATGGGACGGTCTGTCCTTCAGTAATGGGACGGTCTGTCCTTCAGTAATGGGACGGTCTGTCCTTCAGTAATGGGACGGTCTGTCCTTCAGTAATGGGACGGTCTGTCCTTCAGTAATGGGACGGTCTGTCCTTCAGTAATGGGACGGTCTGTCCTTCAGTAATGGGACGGTCTGTCCTTCAGTAATGGGACGGTCTGTCCTTCAGTAATGGGACGGTCTGTCCTTCAGTAATGGGACGGTCTGTCCTTCAGTAATGGGACGGTCTGTCCTTCAGTAATGGGACGGTCTGTCCTTCAGTAATGGGACAGTCTGTCCTTCAGTAATGGGACAGTCTGTCCTTCAGTAATGGGACAGTCTGTCCTTCAGTAATGGGACAGTCTGTCCTTCAGTAATGGGACAGTCTGTCCTTCAGTAATGGGACAGTCTGTCCTTCAGTAATGGGACAGTCTGTCCTTCAGTAATGGGACAGTCTGTCCTTCAGTAATGGGACAGTCTGTCCTTCAGTAATGGGACAGTCTGTCCTTCAGTAATGGGACAGTCTGTCCTTCAGTAATGGGACAGTCTGTCCTTCAGTAATGGGTTCATGTGTATCTACCTGTTCACCTGCAGCCTGTCTGTGCTCTTGGTCTTATTGGGAGTGGACGCGTATATGTTTATCATCCTTGGACTGTCCCTGACACTGTGGATGTATTCATTCCCACCCTGCAGGAAAGCCACAGTCTTGATGTCCCGGAGGCTGGAGCGCAGAAGGGTGAACTGTCTCTGGAAGCGGAGCCTGTCGTGAGGCAAGGGGAACACCGCTGTGACCCTCTCCTGTCCCGCTAGGAGCTCCATGACATGGCTGTCTCTGGGTTGGCGGTGGTGCCAGGGTAGGGGGCAGCTGGGAGAGTAGGCAGGGATAGATCCCGACCTAGACCCAGCCCCATACAGGGCACTCAGCCTGGGGTGGGGCAGCACGGAGGCCAGGGGGATGCGGGTGAGCCTGGTGCAGGAGCGGAGCCTCTGGTTGTGGTTGTCTGATGGTTCCTCTCTGGTGGTTCCCCCGGCCAGAGCTTTGAAGTCCACCTTCAGCACACAGAGATGGCGCTGGGTCAGGAACAAGACACAGGGGACACAGCAGGAGGAGTCTCTGTCCCCTCTGTCCCCCCCTGGAACTATATGGGATAGGATGTCAGAGAGAAGGGGGTTGGTCGGAGTTTGGTTGGTGGAGGTAGTTGTCTGCTGTCTGGCCTGTCTGTTCTGGGGTGCCAACATGGTAGTCTCCACTAGATGTGCTGCATAACCTCCCTTCACACAGCCCTGGTTCTCCTCAAACTCCCAGGAGGTGAACAGCAGGTGGAGGAGCTGCTGGGGGGTGGAGGGGCTTCCTGACGGGGAGGAGGTGGGGAGCTGGGCCAAGGAGCAGAGCAGGGAATGGGTCTCCTTTAAACCCTGGGGGTCTGAGAAGAGGTACCAGCAGACGTCAGAGGACCTCACCCTTAGGGAAATGCAAGTGTCTGGGATGTCAAAGAGGAGAGAGTCTAGCTGGTCGTAGGGAAGGACAATGTCTGTCTCAAGGCTATCTACTAGGTCCTGTAGGGTTAGGCCCTGGGCCTGGACTGAGCCCAGGTGGTGAGGCTGGCTCTGGGGTTGATGGGTTGGGGCTGTGTAGTGGTGACTAGGAGACTGGAACAGCACCAGTAGACTGTCTGTTAACACCACACACACTGACCTCTGCTCCACCACATTACCAACCCTGATGCAATGGCACCACACCACTTTGGTCACACGTAACACCTCTGTCTCTGGGGCCTGGTTCTCTCCCTTTACCTCCGCCTTGTCAGTCAGGGACCCCTCCTCTCCCTCCTCTCCCTCCCTCTCCTTCTCTCCCTCCCCCAGACCCATCTCAAAGTATCCGTCCCCAGAGGAAGGGCTGGGACTGGGGCTGCCCAGATCGGTCCCTTCCTGGCTGGGAAGATCTCCGAGTCTGCTGGGCCTCCTGTCCTCCTCTCCCAGGGCTCTGGTGATTCGGGCAGACAGCAGGGAGGTGAAGGATGGACAGGAAGAGGTGGAGAGGAGGTGGAGGGGGAGCACAGAGGTCTTCAGGTAAGTGTTGGTCCACATGTATCTCTCCTCTCTGTCCTCCACACAGCAGCAGCAGCAGCAGGGACACAGGAAACACACACCTGGTTAGACCTTTATCATCATCATCATCATCATCCAGAATAACTCAGTAGAACAATAGCAGCAGAAGGTGAAATACTGGAATGTAAAAAAAAGAAAAAAAAAAAAGAAGCATTATCCAATGAAAATGTGATTAATTTATATATTAAACCTCATGACACAGGGTTGACGTTACTGAACTGTCTACAGATATTTCTGCAGGGATCTACCGCCTCCTCCTGACAGGTTAGTGTATAAAACTGACCTCCATTTTAACTACATGTCACTGGCCTCCATTTTAACTACATGTCACTGGCCTCCATTTTAACTACATGTCACTGGCCTCCATTTTAACTACATGTCACTGGCCTCCATTTTAACTACATGTCACTGGCCTCCATTTTAACTGGGTGGGTGAACGAATTATTGGTTTATTTCTGTGTACTTCACAACATACCTACTGTTCCTATGGTTCTGGCTCTGTTGGGTCCTGGAGCGTTCAATAGAACCAGAACCACCATCAGGCTGGTGGCTGGTAACCTGGAACACACAAACATAACATTTAAGATATTGCTCCACTGAACATGCAACCACAAAGACAATTTAATAACATTAAGAGTGCCTGGGACACTGTTAGCTTACGTTTGGTGTGGTTACATACAACAGATGGTTACATACAGTGGTTCCTGAGGTTACACTGCAGTGCATTGAGGTAAATGATGGTGCAGTACGGTATATTGCGTCACCACAAGGGGGAGGTAGAACGCTGATTCTGCTGTTGGGTTTGGTGTAAAGCGTTGGGTGTAAAGCGTTGGGTGTAAAGTGTTGGGTGTAAAGTGTTGGGTGTAAAGTGTTGGGTGTAAAGTGTTGGGTGTAAAGTGTTGGGTGTAAAGCGTTGGGTGTAAAGTGTTGGGTGTAAAGCGTTGGGTGTAAAGTGTTGGGTGTAAAGTGTTGGGTGTAAAGTGTTGGGTGTAAAGTGTTGGGTGTAAAGTGTTGGGTGTAAAGCGTTGGGTGTAAAGCGTTGGGTGTAAAGCGTTGGGTGTAAAGTGTTCAGAGTCGCTTTCCTCACTGAATGGATGACATCAACTGATGAATGAAACTAATAATTGTGCAAGACTTCACGATTTAATTTGAATTAACTGAATGATGAGGATGATGATATTAGAACAATAGCGTAAGAATTGCTCTTCCTCTGTCCCGCACGCCCAACAGCTCACACCTGGAAAAAGACACCTATTTTTTGTTTCTACTTTGTCAGAAGATGCTGTGACTGGACTGTGTTACTATAACTCAGAAGATGCTGTGACTGGACTGTGTTACTATAACTCAGAAGATGCTGTGACTGGACTGTGTTACGATAACTCAGAAGATGCTGTAACTGGACTGTGTTACTAGAACTCAGAAGATGCTGTGACTGGACTGTGTTACTAGAACTCAGAAGATGCTGTGACTGGACTGTGTTACGATAACTCAGAAGATGCTGTGACTGGACTGTGTTACGATAACTCAGAAGATGCTGTGACTGGACTGTGTTACGATAACTCAGAAGATGCTGTGACTGGACTGTGTTACTATAACTCAGAAGATGCTGTGACTGGACTGTGTTACGATAACTCAGAAGATGCTGTGACTGGACTGTGTTACGATAACTCAGAAGATGCTGTGACTGGACTGTGTTACGATAACTCAGAAGATGCTGTGACTGGACTGTGCTACGATAACTCAGAAGATGCTGTGACTGGACTGTGTTACTAGAACTCAGAAGATGCTGTGACTGGACTGTGTTACTAGAACTCAGAAGATGCTGTGACTGGACTGTGTTACGAGAACTCAGAAGATGCTGTGACTGGACTGTGTTACGATAACTCAGAAGATGCTGTGACTGGACTGTGTTACTAGAACTCAGAAGATGCTGTGACTGGACTGTGTTACGATAACTCAGAAGATGCTGTGACTGGACTGTGTTACTATAACTCAGAAGATGCTGTGACTGGACTGTAGCCGATATTTCCACAATGCAATGCAGCACATTGACAACTCAAATCTCTTTGAAAGAGCCTTAACCTAATGAAAGCCTATAGCCAACATAAGATATTTAAAGTGCATTCGGAAAGTATTCAGACCCCTTGACTTTTTCCACATTTTGTTACGTTACAGCCTTATTTTTAAAGCTAGATAGATACTTTATTGATCCCCGGGGGGGAAATTTCTTCGTCAAGCAGCTACAAAAAAACATAGGGCAGGTGCAAAATGCCAGAACGAAAATACACAAAAGACAGATACATGATACATAGAGTGGCACTATAAAAAAAAAAAATACTTTCTATACTTTTTCAAAGTATTAAAAAGTCTGGAGTGCAAAAAGCTATAAAAAGACATTGCACAGTATGGGTGAATGGCTGAATACGTACACTATACATTGTTAGAGTGTTAGGGGGAAACATTTCAAAAAATAATGCAAGTTGATATAGATAAATAAGGAATATTTGCATGGTTAACTATACTATACAGGTCGATGGCAGAGAAATACTTAAATAGCTAAATGTGCGTATCATATAAGTGAGGGTAATAATAGTTTACTTAATATATATTCTGGTTAAATGAACAGGTAAGTGAATATTTGCATGGTTACATTAACTGTACAGGTAAATGACAGGAAGAGATACTTAAATAGCTAAATGTGCAAATGATATAATTTAGGGTAATAATAATAATAATTCCCTTAAAATACAGTCCTTAACAGGGTTTAATTATAGATACATGTACGTATTGCACATTTGATATACTAAAAGCAATGAAAAAAGCTAGGATACTAATACGCAGTCCTGAGTGAATGACTACGTAGGTCCAGTCCAAGAATTACTTACAATATTGCATGTGATATGATATAACAACTGTACATGAATATGTATCTACAGTCCTGAATGAATAAGTCCTGAGTGAATACGGACCAGAGTTACTCACGGATGGATGCATAATTGTTAAACTAGGTCCTAACACCCCAACAGTTCCAGGTCTATGTTGCCGACGGCACGGCACCCCGGTGAGGCATTAAATAGTCTAATAGACGCCGGCAGGAAGGACCTCCTGTAGCGCTCTCTGGTACACCGTGGTGGGATCAGTCTGTGACTGAAGCTGCTCCTCTGCTTCATAACCATGGCATGCAGAGGGTGGGTGATGTTGTCCATGATGGCCAGCAGTTTGGCCAGGATCCTTCTCTCCGCCACCTCCTCTAGAGTGTCAAGGCTCATCCCCAGGACAGAGCTAGCCTTCCTGATCAGCTTATTTACCAGAGAAGCATCACCAGCCTTTATGTTGGCGCCCCAGCACACCACTGCAAAAAAGATGGCACTGGCACGACAGACTGGTAGAAGGTATTCAGTAGTTTACTGCATACGTTGAAGGACCTGAGCCTCCTCAGAAAGTAGAGTCGGCTCTGGCCCTTTTCTTTTTATTGGCCAGTCTGAGATATGGCTTTTTCTTTGCAACTCTGCCTAGAAGGCCAGCATCCCGGAGTCGCCTCTTCACTGTTGACGTTGAGACTGGTGTTTTGCGGGTACTATTTAATGAAGCTGCCAGTTGAGGACTTGTCAGGCGTCTGTTTCTCAAACTAGACACTAATGTACTTGTCCTCTTGCTCAGTTGTGCACCGGGGCCTCCCACTCCTCTTTCTATTCTGGTTAGAGCCAGTTTGTGCTGTTCTGTGAAGGGAGTAGTACACAGCGTTGTATGAGATCTTCAGTTTCTTGGCAATTTCTCGCATTTCTCAGAACAAGAATAGACTGACGAGTTTCAGAAGAAAGTTCTTTGTTTCTGGGCATTTTGAGCCTGTAATCGAACCCACAAATGCTGATTCTCCAGATACTCAACTAGTCTAAAGAAGGCCAGTTTTATTGCTTCTTTAAATCAGCACAACAGTTTTCAGCTGTGCTAACATAATTGCAAAAGGGTTCTCTAATGATCAATTAGCCTTTTAAAATGATAAACTTGGATTAGCTAACACAACATGCCATTGGAACACAGGAGTGATGGTTGCTGATAATGGGCCTCTCTACGCCTATGTAGATATTCCATAAAACAAATCATCAGTTTCCAGCTACAATTGTCATTTACAACATTAACAATGTCTACACTGTATTTCTGATCAATTTGATGTTATTTTAATGGACACTTTTTTTTTAAGTGACCCCAAACTTTTGAACGGTAGTGTATATATATTTTTTGTGTAATCAGATGAAAGACTCACCTGTAGTTGTTCCTCACAAGGCTGAGTGTTTACATCATCATAGCATCGCTGGGTATCAAGTGCAATAAAATCCACAGGAGTCAATATAGTAGGGGTATCAAAGGCTTCTTCTTTACATATCAAATCTGGAACAAAAAATGTAAAATAGTGATCTGAAATGTATACTGCTATGCTTCAAAGTGTGTTTAGTCTGAGCATACGTAACTGTTAAAGCACACTGTATATCACAGTGTTAAGAGTTACAACAGTACTGTGTCTCTGGGGGATTAGTAGGACCTGGATGTCTCTGGGGGATTAGTAGTATTAGTAGGAGCTGTGTGTCTGGGGGATTAGTAGGACCTGGATGTCTCTGGGGGATTAGTAGTATTAGTAGGAGCTGTGTGTCTGGGGGATTAGTAGTATTAGTAGGAGCTGTGTGTCTCTGGGGGATTAGTGGTGTTAGTAGGAGCTGTGTGTCTCTGGGGGATTAGTAGTATTAGTAGGAGCTGTGTGTCTGGGGGATTAGTAGTATTAGTAGGAGCTGTGTGTCTGGGGGATTAGTGGTGTTAGTAGGAGCTGTGTGTCTCTGGGGGATTAGTAGTATTAGTAGGAGCTGTGTGTCTCTGGGGGATTAGTAGTATTAGTAGGAGCTGTGTGTCTGGGGGATTAGTAGTATTAGTAGGAGCTGTGTGTCTGGGGGATTAGTGGTGTTAGTAGGAGCTGTGTGTCTCTGGGGGATTAGTAGTATTAGTAGGAGCTGTGTGTCTCTGGGGGATTAGTAGTATTAGTAGGAGCTGTGTGTCTCTGGGGGATTAGTAGTATTAGTAGGAGCTGTGTGTCTCTGGGGGATTAGTAGTATTAGTAGGAGCTGTGTGTCTCTGGGGGATTAGTAGTATTAGTAGGAGCTGTGTGTCTCTGGGGGATTAGTAGTATTAGTAGGAGCTGTGTGTCTCTGGGGGATTAGTAGTATTAGTAGGAGCTGTGTGTCTCTGGGGGATTAGTAGTATTAGTAGGAGCTGTGTGTCTCTGGGGGATTAGTAGTATTAGTAGGAGCTGTGTGTCTGGGGGATTAGTAGTATTAGTAGGAGCTGTGTGTCTCTGGGGGATTAGTGGTGTTAGTAGGAGCTGTGTGTCTCTGGGGGATTAGTAGTATTAGTAGGAGCTGTGTGTCTCTGGGGGATTAGTGATGCATGTCTGTACAGCCACCAACCACAGTAAACCTTTCAGTTCAACGCTCAACTAGGCGTTAATGTTGAAGGCAGACAGTAATAGGACGTAGATGCACAAAGTAAACAGAATAGTGGGACAATTTCTGCAACAACTAAAGACGTATTTACACGACTTTCAAAATCCTAAAATCGCTAAACATAAAACGACCATCTTTCCTGTAGTTGTTTATGTCTTGCCAATGTAGTGGTGCACGCACTAAACGGTGTGGCACAGACGGGGTCACGCACTAAACGGTGTGGCACAGACGGGGTCACGCACTAAACGGTGTGGCACAGACGGGGTCACGCACTAAACAGTGTGGCACAGACGGGGTCACGCACTAAACGGTGTGGCACAGACGGGGTCAGACACAAAAAAAAAAAGAGCAGGCCCCACCCAGCAGCCTGATACATACATGATTACCTTGGCTGGAGCAGGCTGGGGCTGAGGCTGGGGAGAGGAGAGAGGAAGAGGAAGAGGCAGCAGCGACAGAGGAGGAGGAGGAGGATCCACCACCAGACAGCCTGGAGTCCTCACTGATCTGACAAACACACCACCAGGCTTCGCTTTAGTCAACATATAATATAGAGGAATATTGTATATAATCAACAAATTGTTCTATACCAGAGGTGTCAAACATACGACCTGTGGGTGGTTTGAGTTTCAAAACCAATCTACATTGAAATGACTAAAACGCAATATGCAACAATTTCAAACATTTTACTGAGTTATAATTCATATAAGGAAATCAGTCAATTGAAATAAATAAATTGGGCCCTAATCTATGGATTTCCCCACAAAAGGCCTTTATTACAGATATAAATACTCCTCAGGGTGGCTGGTCTCAGACGATTCCGCAGGTGAAGAAGCCAGATCTAAAGGTCCTGGGCTGGCATGGTCTGTTGTGAAGCCGGTTGAACATACTGCCAAATTCTCTAAAACGATGTTGGCTTATGGTAGAGAAATTAACATTCAATTATCTGGAAACAGCTCTGGTGGACATTCCTGCAGTCAGCATGCCAATTGCAAGCTCCCTCAAAACTTTAGACATCTGTAGCATTGTCTTGTGTGACAAAACTGCCCATTTTAGAATGTCCCCAGCACAAGGTGCACCTGTGTAATGATCATGCTGTTAAATCAGCTTCTTGATATGTCACACCTGTCAGGTGGGTGGATTATCTTGGCAAAGGAGAAATACTCACTAAAAGGGACGTAAACAAATTTGTGTACAAAATTTGAGAGAAATAAGCTTTTTGTGAGTATGGAACATTTCTGGGATCTTTTATTTCAGCTCATGAAACATGAGACCAACACATTACATGTTGCGTTTATATTTTTGTTTAGTATACATTGAAATGATATTGGACCTACATTTCTACAGTTTCTTCACTCTTTCCAGGTTGCTAAGTCATGGAGCATCGAACATTCTAGAATGATGGATAGAGGACTATTTTAACAGCAAGGAAATAGAACCAATGTTCAGTGCGGCTCTCTGGACGATGAACACAATGCTGCCTGCAAGGCTACATTCATTGAACACATTATATATAACTCTCTATGGATAAAATTATGTATAGGCCAATGAATACAGGGGTCCATAAAAATACTAAGTACTACTGACTGCATTTCTATTTTCAGAAAAACACAACATAACTAGTCCCCCTTGTGGGCATTAGTTATCTGGCTGTAGCTCAGACATTTGTAGTGGCTAACCAATGATGTTGTACTGTATGGACCCTGAGAGGCTGTGAGCCACCATTATACTGTATGGACCCTGAGAGGCTGTGAGACACCATTATACTGTATGGACCCTGAGAGGCTGTGAGCCACCATTATACTGTATGGACCCTGAGAGGCTGTGAGCCACCATTATACTGTATGGACCCTGAGAGGCTGTGAGCCACCATTATACTGTATGGACCCTGAGAGGCTGTGAGCCACCATTATACTGTATGGACCCTGAGAGGCTGTGAGTCACCATTATACTGTATGGACCCTGAGAGGCTGTGAGCCACCATTATACTGTATGGACCCTGAGAGGCTGTGAGCCACCATTATACTGTATGGACCCTGAGAGGCTGTGAGCCACCATTATACTGTATGGACCCTGAGAGGCTGTGAGACACCATTATACTGTATGGACCCTGAGAGGCTGTGAGACACCATTATACTGTATGGACCCTGAGAGGCTGTGAGCCACCATTATACTGTATGGACCCTGAGAGGCTGTGAGCCACCATTATACTGTATGGACCCTGAGAGGCTGTGAGTCACCATTATACTGTATGGACCCTGAGAGGCTGTGAGCCACCATTATACTGTATGGACCCTGAGAGGCTGTGAGTCACCATTATACTGTATGGACCCTGAGAGGCTGTGAGCCACCATTATACTCTATGGACCCTGAGAGGCTGTGAGCCACCATTATACTGTATGGACCCTGAGAGGCTGTGAGCCACCATTATACTGTATGGACCCTGAGAGGCTGTGAGTCACCATTATACTGTATGGACCCTGAGAGGCTGTGAGCCACCATTATACTGTATGGACCCTGAGAGGCTGTGAGCCACCATTATACTGTATGGACCCTGAGAGGCTGTGAGCCACCATTATACTGTATGGACCCTGAGAGGCTGTGAGCCACCATTATACTGTATGGACCCTGAGAGGCTGTGAGCCACCATTATACTGTATGGACCCTGAGAGGCTGTGAGCCACCATTATACTGTATGGACTGTGAGACACAATAAACTACCCTCTAAGAACTCCCATCAAATATTCAACATGGTCTTCACGACACACAACACTGAGCTAAACTAAACCATCTCTCGTCACTGACTCTGGAGCAGGAGTTACTTAGCCTGGCACAGCCTATAGCAGTTACTAGCTAGCCTTTCTACACCACACAGCCTATAGCAGTTACTAGCTAGCCTTTCTACACCACACAGCCTATAGCAGTTACTAGCTAGCCTTTCTACACCAAACAGCCTATAGCAGTTACTAGCTAGCCTTTCTACACCACACAGCCTATAGCAGTTACTAGCTAGCCTTTCTACACCACACAGCCTATAGCAGTTACTAGCTAGCCTTTCTACACCACACAGCCTATAGCAGTTACTAGCTAGCCTTTCTACACCACACAGCCTATAGCAGTTACTAGCTAGCCTTTCTACACCACACAGCCTATAGCAGTTACTAGCTAGCCTTTCTACACCACACAGCCTATAGCAGTTACTAGCTAGCCTTTCTACACCACACAGCCTATAGCAGTTACTAGCTAGCCTTTCTACACCACACAGCCTATAGCAGTTACTAGCTAGCCTTTCTACACCACACAGCCTATAGCAGTTACTAGCTAGCCTTTCTACACCACACAGCCTATAGCAGTTACTAGCTAGCCTTTCTACACCACACAGCCTATAGCAGTTACTAGCTAGCCTTTCTACACCACACAGCCTATAGCAGTTACTAGCTAGCCTTTCTACACCACACAGCCTATAGCAGTTACTAGCTAGCCTTTCTACACCACACAGCCTATAGCAGTTACTAGCTAGCCTTTCTACACCACACAGACTATAGCAGTTACTAGCTAGCCTTTCTACACCACACAGCCTATAGCAGTTACTAGCTAGCCTTTCTACACCACACAGCCTATAGCAGTTACTAGCTAGCCTTTCTACACCACACAGCCTATAGCAGTTACTAGCTAGCCTTTCTACACCACACAGCCTATAGCAGTTACTAGCTAGCCTTTCTACACCACACAGCCTATAGCAGTTACTAGCTAGCCTTTCTACACCACACAGCCTATAGCAGTTACTAGCTAGCCTTTCTACACCACACAGCCTATAGCAGTTACTAGCTAGCCTTTCTACACCACACAGCCTATAGTAGTTACTAGCTAGCCTTTCTACACCACACAGCCTATAGCAGTTACTAGCTAGCCTTTCTACACCACACAGCCTATAGTAGTTACTAGCTAGCCTTTCTACACCACACAGCCTATAGTAGTTACTAGCTAGCCTTTCTACACCACACAGACTATAGTAGTTACTAGCTAGCCTTTCTACACCACACAGCCTATAGCAGTTACTAGCTAGCCTTTCTACACCACACAGCCTATAGCAGTTACTAGCTAGCCTTTCTACACCACACAGCCTATAGCAGTTACTAGCTAGCCTTTCTACACCACACAGCCTATAGCAATTACTAGCTAGCCTTTCTACACCACACAGCCTATAGCAGTTACTAGCTAGCCTTTCTACACCACACAGCCTATAGCAGTTACTAGCTAGCCTTTCTACACCACACAGCCTATAGCAGTTACTAGCTAGCCTTTCTACACCACACAGCCTATAGCAGTTACTAGCTAGCCTTTCTACACCACACAGCCTATAGCAGTTACTAGCTAGCCTTTCTACACCACACAGCCTATAGCAGTTACTAGCTAGCCTTTCTACACCACACAGCCTATAGCAGTTACTAGCTAGCCTTTCTACACCACACAGCCTATAGCAGTTACTAGCTAGCCTTTCTACACCACACAGCCTATAGCAGTTACTAGCTAGCCTTTCTACACCACACAGCCTATAGTAGTTACTAGCTAGCCTTTCTACACCACACAGCCTATAGCAGTTACTAGCTAGCCTTTCTACACCACACAGCCTGTAGTAGTTACTAGCTAGCCTTTCTACACCACATGTGTTACTGATATCAGTAATACTGTAATAACCCCCCAATATATATCAATAATACTGTACTAACCCTCAAATATATCAGTAGTATTGTAATAACCCACCCCAAAGATATCAGTAATACTCTTAATAACCCCCCAAGATATCAGTAATACTGTAATAACCCCCCAAGATATCAGTAATACTGTAATAACCCCCCCAAAATATCAGTAATACTCTAATAACCCCCCCCAAGATATCAGTAATACTGTAATAACCCCCCCAAAATATCAGTAATACTCTAATAACCCCCCCCCCAAGATATCAGTAATACTGTAATAACCCCCCACCAAAGATATCAGTAATACTGTAATAACCCCCCCAAGATATCAGTAATACTGTAATAACCCCCCCAAGATATCAGTAATACTGTAATAACCCCCCCAAGATATCAGTAATACTGTAATAACCAGTTGGAGAGATGAACAGATTCAGAACATTAGACAAATTGACCATGAATCCTCATTCTGACCTTGTTATGGCACCTTACCTTCTTTTCCTTGTTGTTGGCCATTCGGTCTTTAGCTTCCTTGGCTTTCTGAATAGCTTTCAACACCTCTACAGTGTCCAGCTCTTTCTCAGTCGGTGCTGTGCTGTCCAAGCACACCTAACAGACAAGGACAGCCACATCAACAATCAGAGGGTGAGGAATATACTAGTTACAACCTACTACGACTAGTTACAACCTACTACTACTACTAGTTACAACCTACTACTAGTTACAACCTACTACTACTACTAGTTACAACCTACTACTACTACTAGTTACAACCTACTACTAGTTACAACCTACTACTACTACTAGTTACAACCTACTACTACTACTACTAGTTACAACCTACTACTACTAGTTACAACCTACTACTACTACTACTACTAGTTACAACCTACTACTACTAGTTACAACCTACTACTACAGTTACAACCTACTACTAATACTCTTGCTACTACTGCTGCTAATACTACTGCTACTAATACTGCTGCTAATACTACTAATACTGCTGCTAATACTACTACTAATACTGCTACTAATACTGCTGCTAATACTACTACTGCTAATACTGCTGCTAATACTACTACTAATACTGCTACTAATACTACTGCTAATACTACTACTAATACTACTACTACTACTGCTAATACTAGGTAGCTTCCCCACTAAGAAGTCAGTCTGTCTGTGTCCATACCTCTGAAGCACGGTCCCAGAACTGAGCCAGCACCTTGGTTCTGTAGTCAGGGATGATACACATGGGGTTGTTAGACAGGCTCAGTTTCTCCAGGCAGGGCAGTGTTCCTATGTACCTGATCTCCTCAAGCTGAGAGGACAGAGGAAATGTAGTCAACTTTAGATGCATGTTATATCACTGCAGTTACTGTAGCTAGTAACTTCACTGTAGTAAAAGATG
The DNA here is from genome assembly GCA_023634145.1 of Thymallus thymallus. Taxonomy (NCBI): domain Eukaryota; kingdom Metazoa; phylum Chordata; class Actinopteri; order Salmoniformes; family Salmonidae; genus Thymallus; species Thymallus thymallus. The sequence continues at coordinate 2,663,393 of CM042410.1, forward strand.
TCTCAACAACAACCCCACATCAGCAGTTTTAAGCCAGCTACTGTTAAATAGCTTTGTGACAACCGCTGAACAATCAGAATGCTAGCTACCCGTCCCAGTTTGTTGGAGCTGAGGTCCAGGTTGACCAGACAGTATAGTTTAGTGAGGCCTGCGAGACTGTCTAGCTGGTTGCCTGCTAGGTTGAGGGTCTGGATGTTGCCCAGTTTGGTGTGAGCCCCCTCTAACACTGTCAGAGTGTTGTAAGAAAGGTCCAGGTGGATCAGGTTGTACAGGTGCTGAAACACAAGCAGACAACAACAACATCAAGACAATATGGACGTCCTTTTGTCTTGATGTTGTTTTATTTTTTCTAGAATGGCCTCAACATCATCAAGTCAAATAGTGTTTGACCTGTTAGTCCGGTCACATTATTAGCTACTCTGGAACACAGTAATAACATGTTACATTTTTTATTGGTAATATTATTATATTTACATTAAATGAGGTCGTACAACACCACCACCACCAATACATTGGGCTCCTTTCACTTGGCCTTAGGACTAAATGTTGTTGTTATCTAATATATTTTTCACAATATGCTCTGAACTACATCTCCACGTATGGCTCTAGTCTGTACATACCTGAAGGTTTTCCACCATAGAGAGCTTGTTGGAACTAAGATCTAAGAATTCTACTTTTGGTATCAATTTCTGAAAAATAGGACAAAAGTTACCAGAATTACACAGTCAATTGTATCATGGCCAAGCTTAGACGTACAGTACAATGCCATGAATAACTGGCAATCATTATTATTATTATTGATATGAGTCTAGTGTATTTCTCACCACTGAACTGTTTATGCAGGCTATGTGGTTGTGGCCCAGTGCTACTCTACAGGCTAGGTTATAGCAGTGTCTCTCAGGCTAGGTTATAGCAGTGTCTCTCAGGCTAGGTTATAGCAGTGTCTCTCAGGCTAGGTTATAGCAGTGTCTCTCAGGCTAGGTTATAGCAGTGTCTCTCAGGCTAGGTTATAGCAGTGTATCTCAGGCTAGGCTATAGCAGTGTATCTCAGGCTAGGCTATAGCAGTGTATCGTATCTCCCACCACTGAGTCATCTATGCAGCATATGTGGTTGTGGCTCATGTCCAGGGTGGTGAGAGTATTCCAGGTAGGGATGATGGTGGTGACGGGACAGTCTGTAATTGCTCCCTCTGCTACCCATTGAGGGGACTCGCATGCCTCAGGAACCAGCACATCCTACAAAACAAAGGTAGGAATCAATACAGGTTTACCTACCACACACACAAACATGCATACAGGCACAGACAGACAGACAGGACAGACAGGACAGACAGGACAGACAGAACAGACACTAACCAACTATGAGTAAAGTGGACATGTTACCATCATGGATGCTGCAGAGCGGTGAACACTCAGAGTGACCAGACAGGGTTTCAGAGAAGGCAGTCCCTTGATCTGGGATGAGTTACACTCACTTATCTGGAAGAAAAAGATTTAAAAATTATGTAGAAAAATATGTAGAAAATCAGATGACAAATGATGCTTTAATTATCAATTAGCACTTCCTATGCTAACATGACCAAACGGTAACCCTTTAGAATAATGTTCATTACTACGTATTAATACACTGTTTATAAGCATTACCCAGGTCCAAAACAGAACGTTTCCGCAGATCCTTTTTACCACCAATACTGAGTTCGTTATCAGGTGATGATCTGCTGCTTTTAGTGTCTGAGACCTTGTTGTGTTTTCAGGGTCTATTTATTGGTAATGGATGTATCAAATTACTGAAGTACTATCTTAACATTACCTAGCCTGGTCCCAGATCTGTTGGTGCCATCTTACTAATAATAACAATAAGAGATGGCAAGACAGCACAGATATGAGATCAGGCTAACCATCGTAGTCCAAGGGCCGCCCACCGAAAAAGGCTTCAGAAAAGCTGTTTCATGACCCAGGAAACTGAACTGCAAATTGTTTACATAATTTTGTAGATAATAATATTAAATAAAATAATGTGTGATCTACAAATTGTAAAAGTTGCACATTAATTAAATATTATAAATCAAAAGGTAAGATTGTTTTATTATAGGGCAGAAAGCAACGTATGTACCGAACTGAAGGAATCCTGAAATAATGATTTTTTTGATGACAGAACAGAGCTTTATGTATCTGTCGGGACCTTGCATGTTTTGAGAGCTGTGTTAGCTAAAAAACATTGTTCGGTCTTAAGTTTAGCAGGCAAAAGTAATAATGGCCCTGTAGATTAAATACAGCTGCCAAAACGTCTTCTATTAACTGAGAAAACCACTGCACATAGTTAAGATTCAATGCTAAATAGCGTAACTAATGTTTTGAATCAGACAGTTATTTTTCATTACACTATCTACATAATGTTGTTGAAATGTTGCAGTTTTGTTTTCTGGGTCAAGGAACAACACATTTTTGGTGGGTGGCCTATCACCTATTGCTAATACATACCTCTATCTGAAGGAGAGCTTTAAAGACTGAAAGGTCAAAAGGGAGGTGGTCTTCCTGGATGTTACTGGTTCCCACCTCTCCTCTGATGCCTGTGATCTGGGAGAACAGTACAGACTAAACAAGACATGGCTCAGAGATGTAGAGAGAGAGAGAGATGTAGAGAGAGAGAGATGTAGAGAGATGTAGAGAGAGAGATGTAGAGAGAGAGAGAGATGTAGAGAGAGAGAGAGATGTAGAGAGCGAGAGAGATGTAGAGAGCGAGAGAGATGTAGAGAGCGAGAGAGATGTAGAGAGCGAGAGAGAGATGTAGAGAGAGAGATGTAGAGAGCGAGAGAGAGATGTAGAGAGAGAGATGTAGAGAGAGAGATATGTAGAGAGCGAGAGATGTAGAGAGCGAGAGAGCGAGAGAGAGAATATGTATGTATGTATGTATGTATGTATGTATGTATGTATGTATGTATGTATGTATGTATGTATATATATATATATATATATATATATGTGCGTGTATATGTATATATATATATAAAATAGAAAGAAAAAATATATATAAATATATATTTTAAAAAAAATTGTTATGTATGATACTTTGGCAATATGTACATTGTTGCATCATGCCAATAAAGTGAATTGAATTGAGAGAGCGAGAGATGTAGAGAGAGAGCGAGAGAGATGTAGAGAGAGAGCGAGAGATGTAGAGAGAGAGATGTAGAGAGAGAGAGCGAGAGATGTAGAGAGAGAGAGAGAGAGAGATGTAGAGAGAGAGAGAGAGAGAGATGTAGAGATGTAGAGAGAGATGTAGAGAGAGAGCGAGAGAGAGAGAGAGATGTAGAGAGAGAGAGAGAGAGAGAGATGTATAGAGAGAGAGAGAGAGAGAGAGATGTATAGAGAGAGAGAGATGTATAGAGAGAGCGAGAGATGTATAGAGAGAGAGCGAGAGATGTAGAGAGAGAGAGATGTAGAGAGAGAGAGATGTAGAGAGAGAGAGAGAGATGTAGAGAGAGATGTAGAGAGAGATGTAGAGAGAGATTTAGAGAGAGAGAGATGTAGAGAGAGAGATGTAGAGAGAGAGAGATGTAGAGAGAGAGAGATGTAGAGAGAGAGAGAGAGAGAGAGAGAGATGTAGAGAGATGTAGAGAGATGTAGAGAGAGAGAGATGTAGAGAGAGAGAGATGTAGAGAGAGAGAGAGAGAGATGTAGAGAGAGAGAGAGATGTAGAGAGAGAGAGAGAGAGATGTAGAGAGAGATGTAGAGAGATGTAGAGAGAGATGTAGAGAGAGAGAGAGATGTAGAGAGAGAGAGAGAGATGTAGAGAGAGAGAGAGAGATGTAGAGAGAGATGTAGAGAGAGAGAGAGAGATGTAGAGAGAGATGTAGAGAGAGAGAGAGAGATGTAGAGAGAGATGTAGAGAGAGAGAGAGATGTAGAGATGTAGAGAGAGAGAGAGAGATGTAGAGTGATGTAGAGAGAGAGAGATGTAGAGAGAGAGAGAGAGAGAGAGAGAGAGAGAGAGAGAGATGTAGAGAGAGATGTAGAGAGAGAGAGATGTAGAGAGAGAGAGAGATGTAGAGAGAGAGAGATGTAGAGAGAGAGAGAGATGTAGAGAGAGAGAGAGATGTAGAGAGAGAGATGTAGAGAGAGAGATGTAGAGAGAGATGTAGAGAGAGAGAGAGAGAGATGTAGAGATGTAGAGAGAGAGAGAGATGTAGAGAGAGAGATGTAGAGCGATGTAGAGAGAGAGAGGTAGAGAGAGATAGGGGACTCACCTTGAGGTACTTGAGTCTGCAGGTGAAGTCCAGGATGTGTCCCAGGTCTGCCTTGGCGTCACCATTAGAGCAGGTAGGCTTGGCCAGCTTCAGCTGCTGAGTGATGGCATAAAGCTGAAGGGGACACAACGTGAACACCTCACCATCCACCAGCAACTGCTCTCCTGCATGGGGAGATATCAATCAATGTCTTCATTGTTCCTTTTCGGATATTTGTAGTGTAGCCCCGTCAGTAAGGGTATTGTAGCCCAGTCAGTCAGGGTAGTGTAGCCCCGTCAGTCAGGGTATTGTAGCCCAGTCAGTCAGGGTAGTGTAGCCCAGTCAGTCAGGGTAGTGTAGCCCAGTCAGTCAGGGTATTGTAGCCCCGTCAGTCAGGGTATTGTAGCCCTGTCAGTCAGGGTATTGTAGCCCCGTCAGTCAGGGTAGTGTAGCCCCGTCAGTCAGGGTAGTGTAGCCCCGTCAGTCAGGGTAGTGTAGCCCCGTCAGTCAGGGTAGTGTAGCCCCGTCAGTCAGGGTAGTGTAGCCCCGTCACTCAGGGTAGTGTAGCCCCGTCACTCAGGGTAGTGTAGCCCAGTCAGTCAGGGTAGTGTAGCCCGTCAGTCAGGGTAGTTCAGCCAGTCAGTCAGTGTAGCCCGTCAGTCAGGGTAGTTCAGCCAGCCAGTCAGGGTAGTGTAGCCCAGTCAGTCAGGGTAGTGTAGCCCAGTCAGTCAGGGTAGTTCAGCCAGTCAGTCAGGGTAGTTCAGCCAGTCAGTCAGGGTAGTGTAGCCCCGTCAGTCAGGGTAGTGCAGCCAGTCAGTCAGGGTAGTGCAGCCAGTCAGTCAGGGTAGTGCAGCCAGTCAGTCAGGGTAGTGCAGCCAGTCAGTCAGGGTAGTGCAGCCAGTCAGTCAGGGTAGTGCAGCCAGTCAGTCAGGGTAGTGCAGCCAGTCAGTCAGGGTAGTGTAGCCCCGTCAGTCAGGGTAGTGTAGCCCGTCAGTCAGGGTAGTTCAGCCAGTCAGTCAGTGTAGCCCGTCAGTCAGGGTAGTTCAGCCAGCCAGTCAGGGTAGTGTAGCCCCGTCAGTCAGGGTAGTGTAGCCCCGTCAGTCAGGGTAGTGTAGCCCCGTCAGTCAGGGTAGTGTAGCCCGTCAGTCAGGGTAGTTCAGCCAGTCAGTCAGTGTAGCCCGTCAGTCAGGGTAGTTCAGCCAGCCAGTCAGGGTAGTGTAGCCCCGTCAGTCAGGGTAGTGCAGCCAGTCAGTCAGGGTAGTGCAGCCAGTCAGTCAGGGTAGTGCAGCCAGTCAGTCAGGGTAGTGCAGCCAGTCAGTCAGGGTAGTGCAGCCAGTCAGTCAGGGTAGTGCAGCCAGTCAGTCAGGGTAGTGCAGCCAGTCAGTCAGGGTAGTGCAGCCAGTCAGTCAGGGTAGTGCAGCCAGTCAGTCAGGGTAGTGCAGCCAGTCAGTCAGGGTAGTGAAGCCAGTCAGTCAGGGTAGTGAAGCCAGTCAGTCAGGGTAGTGCAGCCAGTCAGTCAGGGTAGTGCAGCCAGTCAGTCAGGGTAGTGCAGCCAGTCAGGATACAAAACAATAAACCAAAAGCACATTATAATGTCAACATTGTCACTACTGCTGGTGTCATGTATTTATTGGACAACGGTCTCATCTGAAAGACGGAAAATAATATGTTTATTCTGTTGTTTTCTATTAATGTACGTGTAAATGATATTGTTATTCTCCTATTATTTTCTACATAGTGAGTCTATTGGTAGCTGATGAACAAATCAACAAACCATTGTGGAACAGCTCCTCTGCCAGAGCAGCTGTGATTCCATTCATTTCCTGAAGATATGGACGAAAAGACAAGCAATAGAAATGAGAGTAGAAGAAGAAAAAGTAGAAGAGAAGTTTCTATGGTAATGTCATTCATTATGGTCACATGGTCACATGTCCAGCATGGCTTCAATAGCTTTCATATTGACAAGCACCTCAAGTCTTGTGGTAGTAATATATTAAATCAGTGTGTCCCTCTGTCATCATGTGATCTCAAATCATTTGTTGTTGTAATAATGATAGTATTATCCATCTTTGAACATCTGTAGAACTAAGACATTAACACCAACTCACTGACCTGCAAAACATCTGAATAATTAAATCACTATTAATTCAGGACATCATCATTAAACTCTGACAACAGCTAAACTACTTCCTGCCTGATGTTTTGCTGTTTGCTGTTTCAAAACAACCCTTGATAATATTTAACCACCACACTACAGCTATGAATAATGAGATTGCACAGGCCTGATCTGAACTGTGCACGGGGGACCAAAGTGCACACACAAGTGAAAAACAAATCTGACATATTACGAGACCAACATATGTGTGTGTGTGTGTGTGTGTGTGTGTGTCCTTACATATTGGTGGAAATGCAGAAAGCAGGAAAGTATTTTAGGGGCAGCTGTAGGGAATCTGACCAGCAGTGTTTGTAGGTAGACTTCCAGTTCCTTCTGACGTTTCTCTACCAGGCTTTTGGAGTTTTTGCCGATCATCTTCTTAGGCGGCAGTAGATGTTTGTCTGTCTTCCTCTCAGCTGTCAGCTTGGGGGAAAATATTGGTATGAATCTCACAATAAATAGTATCAGCTGTGTGAACTGAACTAGAAGAATATGACTGTTGTTACATGGCAGTCTGTTAGTGTCGTACAGTATCTACATTTTACAATGTGTCATGGTTCACTACATTACATTATGCATTATTCAAGTCACTCACTTTCTCATGCAAGTCATGGAAGTCACTGTAGCGATGCTTGATGGTCCATTTGTGATCCCCGACTGTTACCTCAATGATGTACACCTGGAGAATAAATAAATATTAGAATCAGAATATGGTCATGTTCTTTTTTTAGACAAGACATGAAAATTCAGGTCAGATCATGTTAGACACAGTGTTTTAGGTTCTCTGTGTATTGAATATTATCCCACAAATTACTGAAGAACAATAACAACTAGTTAACTTGTGATGTGGATACCAATGAATGATAAACACAGCATGAAACATTAGGAATAGAATGATCTTTCTTTACCACGATACTCTAAGTGACACATTGACAGTCCTGATTGACTGACAGTGTAGGAAAATAGCTCAATAATTTCACGAACATCTCAGGTTCCATCATGACAGCACAGTTATCTTCTAACAGCTTACTAAGAACATTTCATGTTTAGCTAGTTGACTGTCTGTATGAAAATGTTGACGTGTTTCACGATTAAAGCTACATTAGCTTGGTAACTATAGTTAGCTAGCTAGCTACCTCCGAGAGACATCATGTAGATTCAACGATGGTCATGCAATGTTACACATACATGTCAATTAGCATCAGGCTTTTAAACTGTAGCACGACTGCAGTTAGAATGATTGGGATTCATTTAGCTAGCTAGGTACGTTACTGTGGTTGCTTGCTATGGTATATATTTGCTTCTAAGTGACGTTAAAACATAAATTATTCGTGCTACTAGCTAGCTAAATAGATAGCTAACGCTAGCTAGCTAGCAGCTGGCTACATTAACTTACTGTGTAATTCTCCACAAGCTCCGATCCAACGATGGAAACCGTTTTTTCAACGACATCCTCGGGAAATAAGGCAATATCCATCTTGAAATCACGATTTCAAAAATACAATCAGAAGAGGAAAGGGTCAATGTAGTTTTGTCCAAGGTCCTCGGGGATGTACCGTGTTAGCTAGATGACAGCTAGCTTTCTCCTCCACCTTAGTTGTGACAGACAGCCAGCTGATTCTGCTTAAATCCCGGAAAACTATTCAAAGCCAAAGGACAGCCAGCTTGCTACACACATCTTGAGGCGTTGTCCTTTCCCTGCCATTAATAGCCTAGTTCTAAATCAGTCAACTGACTGTCTTGGTACCAGTGCATGATTTAGTAGTCAGCCCAATGCTGAATAAAGATTACATTAACCTACTTATCCAGCAATAGGTTTATCTGAATCTAAAAATAACGGTCTGTCTGTGGATCATCGAGACTCTCAAGACCAGTGACAGTAATCACCAAAATGGACAAGGGTTTAATATAATCATTCAACCATTTACCTTGATAATAGACACTGCATGACAAAATGCTGACATGGTGTCGGTGCGCACCACTACATTATCTCTGGTTAATCTTAGATAATGTAGAATAGCTATCTGTCCATGTGGTTTCTTTATTGTATTATTTATTTTACCCTTATTATTATATATACTAATGCCTAGTAGCTTTAGCCTGCCTTCATATACATATCTGGCTCAAATACCTCGTACCTCTGCACATTGATCTGGTACTGGTACTCCCTGTATAGAGCTCCACAGTGATCTGGTACTGGTACTTCCTGTATAGAGCTCCACAGTGATCTGGTACTTCCTGTATAGAGCTCCACAGTGATCTGGTACTGGTACTTCCTGTATAGAGCTCCACAGTGATCTGGTACTTCCTGTATAGAGCTCCACAGTGATCTGGTACTGGTACTTCCTGTATAGAGCTCCACATTGATCTGGTACTGGTACTCCCTGTATAGAGCTCCACATTGATCTGGTACTGGTACTTCCTGTATAGAGCTCCACAGTGATCTGGTACTGGTACTTCCTGTATAGAGCTCCACAGTGATCTGGTACTGGTACTCCCTGTATAGAGCTCCACAGTGACCTGGTACTGGTACTTCCTGTATAGAGCTCCACATTGATCTGGAACTGGTACTTCCTGTATAGAGCTCCACATTGATCTGGTACTTCCTGTATAGAGCTCCACAGTGATCTGGTACTGGTACTTCCTGTATAGAGCTCCACATTGATCTGGTACTGGTACTTCCTGTATAGAGCTCCACATTGATCTGGTACTGGTACTTCCTGTATAGAGCTCCACAGTGATCTGGTACTGGTACTCCCTGTATAGAGCTCCACATTGATCTGGTACTGGTACTTCCTGTATAGAGCTCCACAGTGATCTGGTACTGGTACTTCCTGTATTGAGCTCCACATTGATCTGGTACTGGTACTTCCTGTATAGAGCTCCACATTGATCTGGTACTGATACTTCCTGTATAGAGCTCCACAGTGATCTGGTACTGGTACTTCCTGTATAGAGCTCCACATTGATCTGGTACTGGTACTTCCTGTATAGAGCTCCACATTGATCTGATACTGGTACTCCCTGTATAGAGCTCCACATTGATCTGGTACTGGTACTTCCTGTATAGAGCTCCACATTGATCTGGTACTGGTACTCCCTGTATAGAGCTCCACAGTGATCTGGTACTGGTACTTCCTGTATAGAGCTCCACAGTGATCTGGTACTGGTACTTCCTGTATAGAGCTCCACAGTGATCTGGTACTGGTACTCCCTCTATAGAGCTCCACATTGATCTGGTACTGGTACTCCCTGTATAGAGCTCCACAGTGATCTGGTACTGGTACTTCCTGTATAGAGCTCCACAGTGATCTGGTACTGGTACTTCCTATAGAGCTCCACAGTGATCTGGTACTGGTACTTCCTGTATATAGCTCCACAGTGATCTGGTACTGGTACTCCCTGTATATAGCTCCACAGTGATCTGGTACTGGTACTCCCTGTATAGAGCTCCATTCTTGTGTATTTTATTTTATTCCTCGTTACTCTTTTATTTTTAAACTCTGCATTGTTGGGAAGGGTTTGTAAGCAAGAATTTCACGGTAAAGTCAACACCAGTAGTAATCGGGCAATTAGTTTTTCTTTGAGCCCCTCATACTAACGGGAGAAGGGTGGGTGGGGTGTACCTTATCATGCATGTTTTCAGTTTGTTATGTATACCAGCCCGTAGATAGAGAATGATACTACACGCCTCTAGTGGCCAAAAGGCGGTACTAGCATGGGCAGCGCCATTGAGGGCTTCCACCATTTTAATGTAGTCAACTGGGTGGGACTTCCAACATCATTGGTGTTGGAGTTATGTCCAATCGGTCATCTGGAGGGATCAACCAATTGTGAAGAAGATAATGGACTACTTCAAAATGGAGATTGCCTCAATGGCGCTGCCCATGTGGAGGTAATGCAAGGGGTCCGTAAAAATATCTCTATAAACAAATTGTAACAAATATTGTTTTTATGTCAATGTTTTTATGAATTGTATTTATTTATTGAACCTTTATTTAACTAGGCAAGTCAGTTAAGAACAAACTCTTATTTACAATGACGGCCTAAACCAAACTGACGACGCTGGGCCAATTGTGCGCCGCCCTATGGGACTCCCAATCACGGCCGGATGTGATACAGCCTAGAATCGAACTTTAATTAAATTAATTTATTTTGGGTAACAGACATATACAACAAATTGTACAATGTGGACCCAGAGGATATCCCTTGAAAGTATTAATTAAAATGCTTGTTTCCAAAGTGGTCCTCGATGGTGAAAACAATAACACATATAATGATTCAAAGACAAGACAAAATGACAAACAACCATAAATACATTGATTTATATTAACATCCTATTCACTGCACTTTTCCCTAACCTTAAAAATCAACTATATTAATTTCACATTAAAACAATCTATTCATTACACATCCTACCTATCATTCACATAAATACCCCTGATCAGCAGTAGGGGGCGCAAGGGGCAGTGGAGTGGTTCCTCTTACTTAAGACAACCTTGTCCAAATGAAAACCTTTGCCTGCTTTTTAAACCTATTTCTACTTTTTCTTTGCTTGATCTCCATTGGAAGGTTATTCCATAGACAAATGCCTGTATAGAAGAACGTGCTCCTCTCAGTACTGTTTACTCTTGGGATTTTACAAGACATAACAATAGCTCTGGTATTGTAACTGTGTTGGTTATAGACCATATCGATGTGGGTTTTCATATAACCTGAGGTACAATCATTTAAGATGTCAAACATATGCATTCTCTTTTTCATTTGTAATCAACAATATTTGAGAAACATCGTCTCAATGTGAATTGTTGCCTATGTGTTGACAATCTTTGTGATTTGGTGGGCCTGACAGTTGTTGCCAGAACAATTACTCTGCTATTGCGAGTATATAAGACTGTATCAGTGTCCATTTGACAGTAGAAAATGTAACAGTCAGTGGATCGAGGGTTCCTTTATTTTGTAAACTGTCTACATTGTGTCACGGTCACCAAACTTTTGCGTGCAGTACGTGTGCAACTGGATTTAGTCCAACGTAACCATGCACCCCAAACGTCATACAAATTATTGGACTAGTCTATTACTGTCTGAAAGGGTTTGTGTTTTCATAATTCCAGCTAGATTAGCTAGTCGTTTGGTTTGCTATTTGCACATAAAATAAATTCATTCTCATCAATACACAGGCTTCTGGATATTTATTTGTTAGATGTATTTAAAGGTTAGGACAGTGAAACATGGAACACCCCCGTGTCTGAGCCAACAGTTGAATGGTCTATGCCTATATAAACCGCCCGAGCGCACTCTCCAGTACCATTTGCAACTGTCACTTCAGTTGAACGAGACACACACAACAACAGAGTCACTAGTTAGCTACCAATTATAATAAGCAAGAAATACACCTGAAATTCTAGACTTCTTTGGCTAACTTCTCTAGTCGTATTTCTAGATGTGTACTATTTGACGAGAGAAAAGGGGTGTGCCAGGCTAGATAGCGCAGCTGTAGCCGCGAGCAGGTCAAGCTGCGTGTACCAGAGGCGCGCTACCAGGCTATGTACTCTCTAAAGCCAGTGGTCAAGAAAAAAGCGAAGAAGATTGTAAAAAGGTAGACTTTTAGGGGTTTTCGTGTGGTGATCCACGAAATTATACGAAACCCCGTACAGAGAAAATACAATTTCTTTGTTACCTAGCCGCTGACAGCAGCGGAGCGGATAATGTAAAGCTCAGGGAAGCACGTAGCTGCGTTTCTAATGCTTTTCGAAGAAGAGATGTATGGGAAGGCCATGATGTGCCAGTGGCGGGTCTACAGTGACAGGCCTGCTTGCAAAGACCAACAGAAGGATGGGCAGCAGGCGAGGAGAGGGGACACCAGCAAGCTGAGTTGGTCCAAGAATGGGAGGAAGCAGCAAGGATATCGGGGGAAGAGAGGAAGGGTGCATCATCATCCTCACCACACCAGCCAGTTCTACAAACAGAACCGACCACCTCGTATGATGACGTCACTGCGTCCTGTCAACATCAAAGGCAACAGAGCGCCAGGAATGAGAGCTCCGAGGAACACCAACCAATTCCTGATGCACGAAAAATACCAGATGATGCATATGCGTTCGGACTCCATCGGCACAGACAGTGGGTCTGACTGCGAAACTGATTTCACGGACATGGACTCGTATCTAGGCGTGCTAGAGAACGCAAGGGGCGCCCTCCTCGACAGTCCAGATCTCGCAACTACGCCAGCAAGGTTCTTCCCCCGACAATTGGCCAAGTGCCAGCAGTTCCCCTTCATCAGTTTAGGGGAATTGTACCAAGAGGAGCAGGAGAGTAACAGTATGCAGTATTTCCCGTCAGAAAACGACGTGATGCAGACTGAAGATTTCATGCAGAAAGACTTCAATGACTTTTGTGACACATTCAGTGGGACCGAACCACCCATAGACATGTGAAGGGACCTGGTATGTAAATGTAATGTATTTATGTTTACATTCAATGTACGAGAGAGAACATACCTCAATTCAACAGGTATTGGTTACTGTTATAATATGTGATTTTCTGATACAGTCCGTTTATGGTGTTATTGACAATGCTGTGTTGGAGGAGTGGTTAAATGGGTAGGAGTGAGACCTCCGAACCAATCACATCGGTGCTCGTTGGATTATTCTACACCATTGCTTGATGCTGTCGTTGTCATTATTGAAAACGCTTCCAACAATAAAGAACTGCTTCTTATGCAAATCTGTTTCAATCTACCTTTGTTTTGATAATTATACTGTTGTATAGTCAAATAAGCAACAGTATCGTTAGGGTAATATTTATTTCGAAATATATTTCTTACATGTATTGCCAGCAAAGGAATATATGTCAGTATATCATACATAGGCTAAATGTAAGGTTAGAACTGAACGTTTTGGTCGGATTATTTAATCAAGACATAAAATAAAAGTGGATTGGTGTGTTCTAGAATCTAAATGCAGCAACAAAGGAGGTGGGCGGGCGGAAATGTAGAGGACACATTACTCGACAGACTGTATAGAACAACAAGCTACTGGAATAGGATCACTCTCGTAAATATATCATTATAGCTAAGTACTGCAGTGTTCAAATCCACTTAGTACACTGTAATAAAATCTAGAGAGAAACTGTAACAAATACAACCACTGAGGTTGGTAGAACTAACCACAGCAAGATAACCACTGAGGTTGGTAAATATAAGTATATGGGTTGGTAGAACTAACCACAGTAAGATAACCACTGAGGTTGGTAAATATAAGTATATGAGTTGGTAGAACTAACCACAGCAAGATAACCACTGAGGTTGGTAAATATAAGTATATGGGTTGGTAGAACTAACCACAGTAAGATAACCACTGAGGTTGGTAAATATAAGTATATGAGTTGGTAGAACTAACCACAGCAAGATAACCACTGAGGTTGGTAAATATAAGTATATGGGTTGGTAGAACTAACCACAGCAAGATAACCACTGAGGTTGGTAAATATAAGTATATGGGTTGGTAGAATTAACCACAGTAAGATAACCACTGAGGTTGGTAAATATAAGTATATGGGTTGGTAGAACTAACCACAGCAAGATAACCACTGAGGTTGGTAAATATAAGTATATGAGTTGGTAGAACTAACCACAGTAAGATAACCACTGAGGTTGGTAAATATAAGTATATGGGTTGGTAGAACTAACCACAGTAAGATAACCACTGAGGTTGGTAAATATAAGTATATGGGTTGGTAGAACTAACCACAGCAAGATAACCACTGAGGTTGGTAAATATAAGTATATGGGTTGGTAGAACTAACCACAGTAAGATAACCACTGAGGTTGGTAAATATAAGTATATGGGTTGGTAGAACTAACCACAGTAAGATAACCACTGAGGTTGGTAAATATAAGTATATGAGTTGGTAGAACTAACCACAGCAAGATAACCACTGAGGTTGGTAAATATAAGTATATGGGTTGGTAGAACTAACCACAGCAAGATAACCACTGAGGTTGGTAAATATAAGTATATGGGTTGGTAGAACTAACCACAGTAAGATAACCACTGAGGTTGGTAAATATAAGTATATGGGTTGTTAGAACTAACCACAGTAAGATAACCACTGAGGTTGGTAAATATAAGTATATGGGTTGGTAGAACTAACCACAGCAAGATAACCACTGAAGTTGGTAAATATAAGTATATGAGTTGGTAGAACTAACCACAGTAAGATAACCACTGAGGTTGGTAAATATAAGTATATGGGTTGGTAGAATTAACCACAGTAAGATAACCACTGAGGTTGGTAAATATAAGTATATGGGTTGGTAGAACTAACCACATCAAGATAACCACTGAGGTTGATAAATATACTACATGGCCAAAAGTATGTGGACACCCCTTCAAATTAGTGGATTCGGCTATCTCAGCCACACCCGTTGCTGACAGGTGTATTAAATTGAGCACACAGCCATGCAATCTCCATAGACAAACATTGGCAGTAGAATGGCCTTACTGAAGAGCTCAGTGACTTTCAATGTGGCACCGTCATAGGATGGCACCTTTCCAACAAGTGAGTTCATAAAATGTCTGCCCTGCTAGAGCTGCCCCGGTCAACTTTAAGTGCTGTTATTGTGAAGTGGAAACGTCTAGGAGCAACAACGGCTCCAGGAAGTGATAGGACACAGAAGCTTACAGAACGGGACTGGCGAGTGGTGAAGCACATAGTGCGTAAAAATCATCTGTCCTCGGTTGAAACACTCACTACCGAGTTCCAAACTGCCTCTGGAAGCAACGTCAACACAAGAACTGAGCAGCCGCACACAAACCTAAGATCACCATGGCAATGCCAAGCGTTGGCCAGAGTAGTGTAAAGCTAGCTGCCATTGGACTCTGGAGCAGTTAATCACACTTCACCATCTGGCAGTCCAACGGACTAATCTGGGTTTGGTGGATGCCAGGAGAACGCTACCTACCTGAATGCATAGTGCCAACAGTAAAGTTTGGTGGAGGAGGAATAATGGAATAACCCTAACCCTAACACTTAGTTCCAGTGATGGGAAATCTTAGTGCTACAGCATACAATTACATTCTAGACAATTCTGTGCTTCCAACTTTGGGGAAACAGTTTGGGGAAGGCCCTTTCCTGTTTTAGCATGAAAATGCCCCAGTGTACAAAGCGAGGTCCAAACAGAAATTGTGTGAAATTGGTGTGGAAGAACTTGACTGGCCTGCACAGAGCCCTGACTTCAACCCCATCGAACACCTTTGGGATGAATTGGAACACAGACTGCGGGCCTAATCGCCCAACATCAGTGCCCGACCTCACTAATGCTCTTGTGGCTGAACGGAAGCAAGTCCCTGCAGCAATGTTCCAACATCTAGTGGAAAGCCTTCCCAGAAAGCCTTCCTTCCCAGTGGAGGCTGTTATAGCAGCACTAAATCCATATTAATGTTCGATGAGCAGGTGTCCACATACTTTTAGCCATGTAGTGTATAAGTCTATGGGTTGGTAGAACTAACCACATAGTAAGATAACCACAGAGGTCAGCCTGGTCTCATAGACTAGACGTAACATAGCAAATGTAAATCCAGGACACTCAAATTAGTAAAATATGTTACGTTTGGTATGGTTACATACAACAGATGGTTACTTAAGGCAAAAACGAAAGTAGGGTGGATGGGTAAGCGTATAACGCGAACGTCTAGCAACTCACAAGGTTGCAAGTTTGAATCTCATCATGGACAACTTTTTAGACAGCGTTTTAGCAACTTTTCAACTACTTACTACTTTTTAGCAACGACTTAGCATGTTAGCTAACCCTTCCTTTAATCCTAACACTAACCTTTTAGTTAACCTTCCCCTAACCCTTAACTTAACCATTTTAGCTAACCCTTCCCCTAACCTGAACCCTTTAACCTAACTCCTAAACATAACCCTAAACCCTAGCCTAACTAACGTTAGCTAACGTTAGCCACCTAGCTGTTTTAAGAGTGAGGTGTGCCAGGAATGTAACCCATGCCCATTCTACCACTCTACCTTGATAAGTGACTGCAGTGACACAGACACAGCACTGGCTTCAGTATTGTAGCTAAGTTATAAATGTATTCAGGCCCAGTGACCCTCAGTAGGCTAGACTTAGTAAACAGATGGCTGAAAGGAGCATTGTACTGGCCTCCCTGCCTGGCCCTGGAGCTGGCCTGGAGTATCAGGACGGAGGGGGAGGAAGGCAGCAGTATGTGTGAGAATGAGGTGAGGGGGAGGAGTGAAGAAGAGGGGAGGAGGAAGGGAGGGGTGAGGAGGAGGGGAGGAGGAAGGAGGAGGGGAGGAGGAAGGGAGGGGTGAGGAGGAGGGGAGGAGGAAGGGAGGGGTGAGGAGGAGGGGAGGAGGAAGGGAGGGGTGAGGAGGAGGGGAGGAGGAAGGGAGGGGTGAGGAGGAGGGGAGGATGGGAGGGGAGGAATATAAGTGAGAGGAGAAGGGGGAGTATGTGGGAGAATGAGGTGAGAGGGGGAGGAGATGAAGAGTATGTATGACCATATTAGAGAGACATACTTCCCTCCGATTACACAGACCCACAAATATTATTATTTTTTTAATCACAATTTTGATCTGTCTGTCTGTCTGTCTGTCTGTCTGTCTGTCTGTCTGTCTGTCTGTCTGTCTGTCTGTCTGTCTGTCTAAACTAGGGAGGGAGGGAGGGAGGGAGGGAGGGCTGGCTGGCTGTCTGTCCAAACTAGGGAGGGAGGGAGGGCTGTCTAAACATGTAGCTGCATAGAGACTAGTTAGATAATTGGAACATTTAGGGAGGGAGGGCTGGCTGGCTGGCTGGCTGGCTGGCTGGCTGGCTGGCTGTCTGTCTGTCTGTCTGTCTGTCTGTCTGTCTGTCTGTCTGTCTGTCTGTCTGTCTGTCTGTCTGTCTGTCTGTCTGTCTAAACTAGGGAGGGAGGGAGGGAGGGAGGGCTGTCTAAACATGTAGCTGCATAGAGACTAGTTAGATAATTGGCACATTTAGGGAGGGAGGGAGGGCTGGCTGTCTAAACTAGGGAGGGAGGGAGGGAGGGAGGGCTGGCTGTCTAAACTAGGGAGGGAGGGAGGGAGGGAGGGAGGGAGGGAGGGAGGGAGGGAGGGCTGGCTGTCTGTCTGTCTGTCTGTCTGTCTAAACTAGGGAGGGAGGGAGGGAGGGCTGTCTAAACTAGGGAGGGAGGGGCGGAGGGCTGGCTGGCTGGGGAACGAGGGAGGGAGGGCTGGCTGTCTAAACTGGGAAGGGAGGGCTGGCTGTCTAAACTTGGGAGGGAGGGCTGGCTGTTTGAACTGAGGAGGGAGGGAGGGCTGTCTAAACTGAGGAGGGAGGGAGGGCTGTCTAAACTGAGGAAGGAGGGAGGGCTGTCTAAACTGAGGAAGGAGGGAGGGCTGTCTGAACTGAGGAGGGAAGGAGGGCTGCCTGAACTGAGGAGGGAGGGAGGGCTGTCTGAACTGAGGAGGGAGGGAGGGCTGTCTGAACTGAGGAGGGAAGGAGGGCTGTCTGAACTGAGGAGGGAGGGAGGGAGGGCTGTCTGAACTGAGGAGGGAGGGCTGGCTGTCTAAACTGGGGAGGGAGGGAGGGAGGGCTGTCTGAACTGAGGAGGGAGGGCTGGCTGTCTAAACTGGGGAGGGAGGGCTGGCTGTCTAAACTGGGGAGGGAGGGAGGGCTGGCTGTCTAAACTGGGAAGGGAGGGCTGGCTGTCTAAACTGGGAAGGGAGGGCTGGCTGTCTGAACTGAGGGAGGGAGGGCTGGCTGTCTGAACTGAGGGAGGGAGGGCTGGCTGTCTGAACTGAGGAGGGAGGGAGGGAGGGCTGTCTGAACTGAGGAGGGAGGGAGGGCTGTCTGAACTGAGGGAGGGAGGGAGGGAGGGCTGTCTTAACTGAGGAGGGAGGGCTGTCTAAACATGTAGCTGCATAGAGACTAGTTAGATAATTGGCACATTTAGGTAGAATGTTTGGCAACATCAGGAGAATGTAGGGTAGGATTCATAAATGAATAGATCCTTCTGATAAAATAAAGACATTAGTTGGTAAATGTTGTAAGGCTCTGTTATTCCTCTATGGGGAAGCACTGGACATGTTGTGTGTGTGTGTGTCTATGCGCATGCTTGCTCAGTGTTTGCACACAGTACAGGCAGGCAGGCAGGCTTTTCTGTGTCTGTATGTCAGAGAGGGGGAAGGGAAGGGATGGTTGTTATTCTGGTAGCAGTAGGCCAGCCCTCCCTCTGCTGTGTCACAAGGTGTCTAGCATGCATCTGAAATGGCACCCTATTCCCTATATATTTCCCTACGTAGGGAATAGGGATCTCTCTTTAGCTGTCGTACCCATGGTAACTACCAGGTAACAGCAACCACAACACAGTTTGTTCTCGTCCTCTCTGGTCAACAGCAGAGACAGAAGGAATTATCAGCTTCCTGGAGAATCTTTAATGTGAGTGCAGATCTGTTCCCAGGCCCCTGCCTCTTCCACACTGCTTTTCATTAATAAAACTGACCGACAGTGTTATCATCTGTGTGACAGACTGGGGGGACTGACTGACAGTGTTATCATCTGTGTGACAGACTGGGGGGACTGACCGACAGTGTTATCATCTGTGTGACAGACTGGGGGGACTGACTGACAGTGTTATCATCTGTGTGACAGACTGGGGGGACTGACTGACAGTGTTACCATCTGTGTGACAGACTGGGGGGACTGACTGACAGTGTTACCATCTGTGTGACAGACTGGGAGGACTGACTGACAGTGTTACCATCTGTGTGACAGACTGGGGGGACTGACTGACAGTGTTACCATCTGTCTGACAGACTGGGGGGACTGACTGACAGTGTTACCATCTGTGTGACAGACTGGGAGGACTGACTGACAGTGTTACCATCTGTGTGACAGACTGGGGGGACTGACTGACAGTGTTATCATCTGTGTGACAGACTGGGGGGACTGACTGACAGTGTTATCATCTGTGTGACAGACTGGGGGGACTGACTGACAGTGTTATCATCTGTGTGACAGACTGGGGGGACTGACCGACAGTGTTATCATCTGTGTGACAGACTGGGAGGACTGACCGACAGTGTTATCATCTGTCTGACAGACTGGGAGGACTGACTGACAGTGTTATCATCTGTGTGACAGACTGGGTGGACTGACTGACAGTGTTATCATCTGTCTGACAGACTGGGAGGACTGACTGACAGTGTTATCATCTGTCTGACAGACTGGGAGGACTGACTGACAGTGTTATCATCTGTCTGACAGACTGGGGGGACTGACTGACAGTGTTATCATCTGTCTGACAGACTGGGGGGACTGACTGACAGTGTTATCATCTGTCTGACAGACTGGGGGGACTGACTGACAGTGTTATCATCTGTCTGACAGACTGGGGGGACTGACTGACAGTGTTATCATCTGTCTGACAGACTGGGAGGACTGACTGACAGTGTTATCATCTGTCTGACAGACTGGGGGGACTGACTGACAGTGTTATCATCTGTCTGACAGACTGGGGGGACTGACTGACAGTGTTATCATCTGTCTGACAGACTGGGGGGACTGACTGACAGTGTTATCATCTGTCTGACAGACTGGGGGGACTGACTGACAGTGTTATCATCTGTCTGACAGACTGGGGGGACTGACTGACAGTGTTATCATCTGTCTGACAGACTGGGAGTTCTGATTTTTTTTTTTTATGAGGAATAACATTTTTTAAATAAAGAAGTTCAGATAAAGTAGT
Source organism: Thymallus thymallus (assembly GCA_023634145.1). NCBI lineage: Eukaryota > Metazoa > Chordata > Actinopteri > Salmoniformes > Salmonidae > Thymallus > Thymallus thymallus. Next base: position 2,683,524 of record CM042410.1, read on the forward strand.
TTTAAATGAATAGAAAGTTATAATCCTTGATGACTAAACTAATAGTAATACTTTGTCAGCCCAGTGTCAGTAACAGTTGGTGCTGTTGAACACCAAACTATAATCTAAAGCAGTTCAGATAAACAGTGTCAGTAACAGTTGGCGAAAAACCCAAGATATGTCCCAAATGGCACCCTATACACTATAACACTCTGGTCCCTGGTCAAAGGTAGTGCACTATACTGTATAGTGTATAGGGTGCCTTTTGTGATGCAACACCAGTGCAAGAAACAGTTGATGTGGTGCTGCTCTACACTCTGACATTCTACCAGCTGTAGAGGACCGTGGGCTCTATTCTACACTCTGACATTCTACCAGCTGTAGAGGACCGTGGGCTTTACTCTCTGACATTCTACCAGCTGTAGAGGACCGTGGGCTCTACACTCTGACATTCTACCAGCTGTAGAGGACCGTGGGCTCTACACTCTGACATTCTACCAGCTGTAGAGGACCGTGGGCTCTACTCTCTGACATTCTACCAGCTGTAGAGGACCGTGGGCTCTACACTCTGACATTCTACCAGCTGTAGAGGACCGTGGGCTCTATTCCACACTCTGACATTCTACCAGCTGTAGAGGACCGTGGGCTCTATTCTACTCTCTGACATTCTACCAGCTGTAGAGGACCGTGGGCTCTACACTCTGACATTCTACCAGCTGTAGAGGACCGTGGGCTCTACACTCTGACATTCTACCAGCTGTAGAGGACCGTGGGCTCTATTCCACTCTCTGACATTCTACCAGCTGTAGAGGACCGTGGGCTCTACACTCTGACATTCTACCAGCTGTAGAGGACCGTGGGCTCTATTCCACTCTCTGACATTCTACCAGCTGTAGAGGACCGTGGGCTCTACACTCTGACATTCTACCAGCTGTAGAGGACCGTGGGCTCTACACTCTGACATTCTACCAGCTGTAGAGGACCGTGGGCTCTACACTCTGACATTCTACCAGCTGTAGAGGACCGTGGGCTCTACACTCTGACATTCTACCAGCTGTAGAGGACCGTGGGCTCTACACTCTGACATTCTACCAGCTGTAGAGGACCGTGGGCTCTACACTCTGACATTCTACCAGCTGTAGAGGACCGTGGGCTCTACACTCTGACATTCTACCAGCTGTAGAGGACCGTGGGCTCTATTCCACACTCTGACATTCTACCAGCTGTAGAGGACCGTGGGCTCTACACTCTGACATTCTACCAGCTGTAGAGGACCGTGGGCTCTACACTCTGACATTCTACCAGCTGTAGAGGACCGTGGGCTCTACACTCTGACATTCTACCAGCTGTAGAGGACCGTGGGCTCTACACTCTGACATTCTACCAGCTGTAGAGGACCGTGGGCTCTACACTCTGACATTCTACCAGCTGTAGAGGACCGTGGGCTCTACACTCTGACATTCTACCAGCTGTAGAGGACCGTGGGCTCTATTCCACACTCTGACATTCTACCAGCTGTAGAGGACCGTGGGCTCTATTCCACTCTCTGACATTCTACCAGCTGTAGAGGACCGTGGGCTCTACACTCTGACATTCTACCAGCTGTAGAGGACCGTAGGCTCTACACTCTGACATTCTACCAGCTGTAGAGGACCGTGGGCTCTACACTCTGACATTCTACCAGCTGTAGAGGACCGTGGGCTCTACACTCTGACATTCTACCAGCTGTAGAGGACCGTGGGCTCTATTCCACACTCTGACATTCTACCAGCTGTAGAGGACCGTGGGCTCTACACTCTGACATTCTACCAGCTGTAGAGGACCGTGGGCTCTACACTCTGACATTCTACCAGCTGTAGAGGACCGTGGGCTCTACACTCTGACATTCTACCAGCTGTAGAGGACCGTGGGCTCTACACTCTGACATTCTACCAGCTGTAGAGGACCGTGGGCTCTATTCCACACTCTGACATTCTACCAGCTGTAGAGGACCGTGGGCTCTATTCCACTCTCTGACATTCTACCAGCTGTAGAGGACCGTGGGCTCTATTCCACACTCTGACATTCTACCAGCTGTAGAGGACCGTGGGCTCTACACTCTGACATTCTACCAGCTGTAGAGGACCGTGGGCTCTACACTCTGACATTCTACCAGCTGTAGAGGACCGTGGGCTCTACACTCTGACATTCTACCAGCTGTAGAGGACCGTGGGCTCTACACTCTGACATTCTACCAGCTGTAGAGGACCGTGGGCTCTATTCCACACTCTGACATTCTACCAGCTGTAGAGGACCGTGGGCTCTACACTCTGACATTCTACCAGCTGTAGAGGACCGTGGGCTCTACACTCTGACATTCTACCAGCTGTAGAGGACCGTGGGCTCTACACTCTGACATTCTACCAGCTGTAGAGGACCGTGGGCTCTACACTCTGACATTCTACCAGCTGTAGAGGACCGTGGGCTCTACACTCTGACATTCTACCAGCTGTAGAGGACCGTGGGCTCTACACTCTGACATTCTACCAGCTGTAGAGGACCGTGGGCTCTATTCCACACTCTGACATTCTACCAGCTGTAGAGGACCGTGGGCTCTATTCCACTCTCTGACATTCTACCAGCTGTAGAGGACCGTGGGCTCTACACTCTGACATTCTACCAGCTGTAGAGGACCGTGGGCTCTACACTCTGACATTCTACCAGCTGTAGAGGACCGTGGGCTCTACACTCTGACATTCTACCAGCTGTAGAGGACCGTGGGCTCTACACTCTGACATTCTACCAGCTGTAGAGGACCGTGGGCTCTATTCCACACTCTGACATTCTACCAGCTGTAGAGGACCGTGGGCTCTACACTCTGACATTCTACCAGCTGTAGAGGACCGTGGGCTCTACACTCTGACATTCTACCAGCTGTAGAGGACCGTGGGCTCTACACTCTGACATTCTACCAGCTGTAGAGGACCGTGGGCTCTACACTCTGACATTCTACCAGCTGTAGAGGACCGTGGGCTCTACACTCTGACATTCTACCAGCTGTAGAGGACCGTGGGCTCTACACTCTGACATTCTACCAGCTGTAGAGGACCGTGGGCTCTATTCCACACTCTGACATTCTACCAGCTGTAGAGGACCGTGGGCTCTATTCCACTCTCTGACATTCTACCAGCTGTAGAGGACCGTGGGCTCTATTCCACTCTCTGACATTCTACCAGCTGTAGAGGACCGTGGGCTCTACACTCTGACATTCTACCAGCTGTAGAGGACCGTGGGCTCTATTCCACACTCTGACATTCTACCAGCTGTAGAGGACCGTGGGCTCTATTCCACTCTCTGACATTCTACCAGCTGTAGAGGACCGTGGGCTCTATTCCACACTCTGACATTCTACCAGCTGTAGAGGACCGTGGGCTCTATTCCACACTCTGACATTCTACCAGCTGTAGAGGACCGTGGGCTCTATTCCACTCTCTGACATTCTACCAGCTGTAGAGGACCGTGGGCTCTATTCCACACTCTGACATTCTACCAGCTGTAGAGGACCGTGGG
>CM042410.1:2699551-2847051 GCA_023634145.1 Thymallus thymallus
GTCATGTCATTGGTGTGTGTTATGTCATGTCATTGCTGGTGTGAGCTGTGCTCGCTGCTATTCTGTCCCCTCCTCTCTTCTCCTCCATGCAGGGATCTGACTGACAGGCAGTCCAGAGTAATGTCACAAAGGAGGCAGGCTGAAATAAGAAACCACAGCTTCCTGTTGATGAGACCGAGCCATGAAAGGGAAAGGCTGTGAATACTTTAACTAGTACCCTATATAGTACACCAAGGCTCATAGGGCTCTAGTCAAAAGTAGTGGACTAAATAGGGATTAGGGTAGCATTTGGGAGGCAGAATGAGGCTAGCAGGAAGTGTATATGGCTGTGTTATTGGACTGCATCTGTTCTCTCTAAACTAACTAATGTAAAGCTGAGCTCCAGAGTGACTTTAAGCTCTGTTTAACTAATGTAAAGCTGAGATCCAGAGTGACTTTAAGCTCTGTTTAACTAATGTAAAGCTGAGCTCCAGAGTGACTTTAAGCCATGTTTAACTAATGTAAAGCTGAGCTCCAGAGTGACTTTAAGCTCTGTTTAACTAATGTAAAGCTGAGATCCAGAGTGACTTTAAGCCATGTTTAACTCCAGAGTGACTTCAAGACTTGAGTTAACATAACAAAGCATTACCTAACAAAGTAGATGTCTTAATCTTCAGACCATGAATAAAGTAGCCGTCTTAACCCTCAGACATTTATGAAGTAGACGTCAGAGTCAGATAACTGTTACTGAAGGCTGTGTGTGTAGAGTCAGATAACTGTTACTGAAGGCTGTGTGTGTAGAGTCAGATAACTGTTACTGAAGGCTGTGTGTGTGTAGAGTCAGATAACTGTTACTGAAGGCTGTGTGTGTGTAGAGTCAGATAACTGTTACTGAAGGCTGTGTGTGTGTAGAGTCAGATAACTGTTACTGAAGGCTGTGTGTGTGTAGAGTCAGATAACTGTTACTGAAGGCTGTGTGTGTAGAGTCAGATAACTGTTACTGAAGGCTGTGTGTGTAGAGTCAGATAACTGTTACCGAAGGCTGTGTGTGTAGAGTCAGATAACTGTTACCGAAGGCTGTGTGTGTAGAGTCAGATAACTGTTACTGAAGGCTGTGTGTGTAGAGTCAGATAACTGTTACTGAAGGCTGTGTGTGTAGAGTCAGATAACTGTTACTGGAGGCTGACCCACAGAAGACTGATAAGGCCCTGAGAGACATCCTGGCAGCAAACGGTACAGGTGAAACAATAAACAGGTAACTGCTAAAATAAAGGAAAAACCAACAAAGTGTGTTAACAGGGCGTTGGGCCACAAGCTGCCAGAACAGCTTCAATGCACATTGGCATATACAGTGGGGAGAACAAGTATTTGATACACTGCCAATTTTGCAGGTTTTCCTACTTACAAAGCATGTAGAAGTCTGTAATTTTTATCATAGGTACACTTCAACTGTGAGAGACAGATTCTAAAACAAAAATCCACAAAATCACATTGTATGATTTTTAAATAATTAATTTGCATTTTATTGCATGACATAAGTATTTGATACATCAGAAAAGCAGAACTTAATATTTGGTACAGAAACCTTTGTTTGCAATTACAGAGATCATATGTTTCCTGTAGTTCTTAACCAGGTTTGCACACACTGCAGCAATGATTTTGGCCCACTCAGGTTTCAGGGCTGTCGCTGGGCAATACGGACTTTCAGCTCCCTCCAAAGATTTTCTATTGGGTTCAGGTTTGGAGACTGGCTAGGCCACTCCAGGACCTTGAGATGCTTCTTACGGAGCCACTCCTTAGTTGCCCTGGCTGTGTGTTTCGGGTCGTTGTCATGCTGGAAGACCCAGCCACGACCCATCTTCAATGCTCTTACTGAGGGAAGGAGGTTGTTGGCCAAGATCTCACGATACATAGCCCCATCCATCCTCCCCTCAATACGGTGCAGTCATCCTGTCCCCTTTGCAGAAAAGCATCCCCAAAGAATGATGTTTCCACCTCCATGCTTCACGGTTGGGATGGTGTTCTTGGCGTTGTACTCATCCTTCTTCTTCCTCCAAACACGGCAAGTGGAGTTTAGACCAAAAAGCTCTATTTCTGTCTCATCAGACCACATGACCTTCTCCCATTCCTCCTCTGGATCATCGGCAAACTTCAGACGGGCCTGGACATGCGCTGGCTTGAGCAGGGGGACCTTGCGTGCGCTGCAGGATTTTAATCCATGACGGCGTAGTGTGTTACTAATGGTTTTCTTTGAGACTGTGGTCCCAGCTCTCTTCAGGTCATTGACCAGGTCCTGCCGTGTAGTTCTGGGCTGATCCCTCACCTTCCTCATGATCATTGATGCCCCACGAGGTGAGATCTTGCATGGTGCCCCAGACCGAGGGAGATTGACCGTCATCTTGAACTTCTTCCATTTTCTAATAATTGCGCCAACAGTTGTTGCCTTCTCACCAAGCTGCTTGCCTATTGTCCTGTAGCCCATCCCAGCCTTGTGCAGGTCTACAATTTTATCCCTGATGTCCTTACACAGCTCTCTGGTCTTGGCCATTGTGGAGAGGTTGGAGTCTGTTTGATTGAGTTTGTGGACAGGTGTCTTTTATACAGGTAACGAGTTCAAACAGGTGCAGTTAATACAGGTAATGAGTGGAGAACAGGAGGGCTTCTTAAAAGAAAAACTAACAGGTCTGTGAGAGCCGGAATTCTTACTGGTTGGTAGGTGATCAAATACTTATGTCATGCAATAAAATGCAAATTCATTATTTAAAAATCATACAATGTGATTTTCTGGATTTTTGTTTTAGATTCCGTCTCTCATAGTTGAAGTGTACCTATGATAAAAATTACAGACCTCTACATGCTTTGTAAGTAGGAAAACCTGCAAAATCGCCAGTGTATCAAATACTTGTTCTCCCCACTGTATGTGGTAGTGGTGGAGTAGGGGCCTGAGGGCACACAGTGTGTTGTAAAATCTGTCAATGTATTGTTATATTTTTATAAAATTCTATAAACTGCCTTAATTTTGCTGGACTCCAGGAAGAGTAGCTGCTGCCTTGACAGGAACTAACGGGGATCCATAATAAATACAAATACACACGGCCTTATGTCCACTACGTCATCACACACAGCCTTTCATCTTCAGCAAGTCATTTTGATGGAAACATCTCTGGTGGAAAAATGTGCAGATTGTTTTTACCTGGATTTTAGAATCTTCACATGAATATTTGTTGCCAATGGAAACCTAGTTATTAGACATCTAAATACAGGTGTAATTTAGATATAGTCATGGAGACAGCTGAAGAGCAGTAGTGGACAGAGACTAGTACCACAGGCCTGACGAGAAATGTCTTGTACTTCATCGATCGACTGAGCCACAGATTATTAAAAAGAACCCCACTGTACTCTGTAGTCACTGTTCACTTACTAGTAAAGATGATTGAAACAGAAAACAAAGTCCTTAATACACCCAGAGATCTAAATGACATAAACAAATCTCACAGTTCATTGAAAGTTATTCTGGTTTTAATTCTCTAGAGAAAGAAATACATAAATCAATCAGTACAACCATTGATACTGTAACTGCAATTCTGTAGTAACTTACAGATCAGATTCACATCATTATGTAAATTGATCAGTCTCCCTTACTCTGGGGTGAAGTTTGCCCTAGGTACAGCTCTAGGATCAGCTTCCCCTTCCCCAATCCAAATTTTAACCATTAGTGGGGGAAATGCAAAACTGACCCAAGATCAGCGTCTAGGGGCATCTTCATTCTCCCTCACCACCTCAAGGAAGTCAACAACACCATCCGAGTTATACAAAACTGTCCTGTCCCCCTGGTGGTGGAAAATGGAGGTGGTTTATTGGTAAACTGGCCATGAGTCTTTATGAATACAAAACTATGCTGGAAACACGATTGCAGTTGGAGCTTAGAACTTAACAAAGTAATATCCCTAGAGTCAAACAATCATTTGAAATGGTCTGAGGAGAAGTCTTGACTACCATGGTTGTTAGTCATAACTCAATCTGTAGATGGTGTCAAACAAGAGGTCCTCTCTCTCACGTAATGTCCAGTGGCTCATGGGTCAGTTTCTTTGGGAGGTTTTCAGCTTCCTTCTGGCATCCTTGTGTTTTTTACGGTACTCCTGGGAATAAACATCAGAGAGATACTGGTGAATTATCGTATACATAGATAAGTACTTTTTTGCATTACCAACAATCATTTTATAAGGAATAATTTTAGTTATATGGAAAATCTTATTTCATGTAATTTGACAGACTACTGTAAGCAATCATTTACTAAATGTAACTGTCCAATAGTTTTAAGTCTATTAAAGGGTCAGACAGAAAGGGCATTACCTCTATAAGGCCTGTTCGCTTCTCCTCCCACTCCTCTCTTTGGTCCTCCAGCTTGGATGACCTGCAGAACGCTTTAGGCCCCTCTGATTGGACAAAACAAAGTGTCATGTTGATATTGTGTTTAATGTTTTATATACTTTGCTTTCGTTTCAAAATAAAACATTTCAAAATGTTCCCTTAGCAAAGTGTGTTGTGGCTGTCTAACATTACCTTTCAACCGTTCATCGTCAAGTTGGAAAAAGAAGAAGGCTTTCTTTGACGCCACTGGCTCTCTAATGAACAGAAACAAACATTTAGCAAAACCAACACACTGATAGCACTGTCAAAACACCCCAACTAATGGCATCATAACCAACACACTGATAGCACTGTCAAAACACCCCAACTAACGGCATCATAACCAACACACTGATAGCACTGTCAAAACACCCCAACTAACGGCATCATAACCAACACACTGATAGCACTGTCAAAACACCCCAACTAACGGCATCATAACCAACACACTGATAGCACTGTCAAAACACCCCAACTAACGGCATCATAACCAACACACTGATAGCACTGTCAAAACACCCCAACTAACGGCATCATAACCAACACACTGATAGCACTGTCAAAACACCCCAACTAACGGCATCATAACCAACACACTGATAGCACTGTCAAAACACCCCAACTAACGGCATCATAACCAACACACTGATAGCACTGTCAAAACACCCCAACTAACGGCATCATAACCAACACACTGATAGCACTGTCAAAACACCCCAACTAACGGCATCATAACCAACACACTGATAGCACTGTCAAAACAGTGACGTATTACCTACCCAACTGTATTGATACAGGTAAACAACAGTGATGTATTTTATTTTTTTCACCTTTATTTAACTAGGCAAGTCAGTTAAGAACAAGTTCTTATTTACAATGACGGCCTACTGGGGAACAGTGGGCTAACTGCCTTGTCAGGGGCAGAACGACAGATTATTTACCTTGTCAGGTCGGGGAATCGATCCAGCAACTATTACCTACGTCACTGTATTGATACAGGTAAACAGTGATGTATTAACTACGTCACTGTATTGATACAGGTAAACAGTGATGTATTAACTACGTCACTGTATTGATACAGGTAAACAGTGATGTATTACCTACGTCACTGTATTGATACAGGTAAACAGTGATGTATTACCTACGTCACTGTATTGATACAGGTAAACAGTGATGTATTAACTACGTCACTGTATTGATACAGGTAAACAGTGATGTATTACCTACGTCACTGTATTGATACAGGTAAACAGTGATGTATTACCTACGTCACTGTATTGATACAGGTAAACAGTGATGTATTACCTACGTCACTGTATTGATACAGGTAAACAGTGATGTATTACCTACATCACTGTATTGATACAGGTAAACAGTGATGTATTACCTACGTCACTGTATTGATACAGGTAAACAGTGATGTATTACCTACGTCACTGTATTGATACAGGTAAACAGTGATGTATTACCTACGTCACTGTATTGATACAGGTAAACAGTGATGTATTAACTACGTCACTGTATTGATACAGGTAAACAGTGATGTATTACCTACGTCACTGTATTGATACAGGTAAACAGTGATGTATTACCTACGTCACTGTATTGATACAGGTAAACAGTGATGTATTACCTACATCACTGTATTGATACAGGTAAACAGTGATGTATTAACTACGTCACTGTATTGATACAGGTAAACAGTGATGTATTACCTACGTCACTGTATTGATACAGGTAAACAGTGATGTATTAACTACGTCACTGTATTGATACAGGTAAACAGTGATGTATTACCTACGTCACTGTATTGATACAGGTAAACAGTGATGTATTACCTACATCACTGTATTGATACAGGTAAACAGTGATGTATTAACTACGTCACTGTATTGATACAGGTAAACAGTGATGTATTACCTACGTCACTGTATTGATACAGGTAAACAGTGATGTATTAACTACGTCACTGTATTGATACAGGTAAACAGTGATGTATTACCTACGTCACTGTATTGATACAGGTAAACAGTGATGTATTAACTACGTCACTGTATTGATACAGGTAAACAGTGATGTATTAACTACGTCACTGTATTGATAGGTAAACAGTGATGTATTAACTACCTCACTGTATTGATACAGGTAAACAGTGATGTATTATGTATTGATTGATGTTACTCTGTAGCTGTAAGTGGTTAATAAAAAGATGTGGCTATAATGTTTTACTCTGTGGGTGTAATGGTGCAAGTCTGTTCCTTGGCCTCCTCTTCCTCCTCCTCATCACTGCTGTCCTGGAAACGAGGGTCCACCTGCCATGACACCTTGGCCCCCTTGAGAGTCTCGATACGGTACTCCTCTGGAGAGGGACAACCAGAGACAGAGAGAGACATAGATACTAAACCTGACGCCAAAGATCATGCCACTGCTGTGTGTACTGACAACTGGCCAGATGTCTGACCAGAGGAAAACCAGTCATGGGTCATCACATGGTCAGAAAAACTCCTGGTCCTGTGTAATGAGTTTGAACAGAGGAAGATGCTGTTTCCAGCATACCAAGACTTGACTGGCAAGAGAAAGACGTCTGGCTGTATTAGAGAAAAAAGGAAACACGTGAACACAACACAAGTACAGTCCATTACCTTTCTCAGTGGTTGTACAGTCCATTACCTTTCTCAGTGGTTGTACAGTCCATTACCTTTCTCAGTGGTTGTACAGTCCATTACCTTTCTCAGTGGTTGTACAGTCCATTACCTTTCTCAGTGGTTGTACAGTCCATTACCTTTCTCAGTGGTTGTACAGTCCATTACCTTTCTCAGTGGTTGTACAGTCCATTACCTTTCTCAGTGGTTGTACAGTCCATTACCTTTCTCAGTGGTTGTACAGTCCATTACCTTTCTCAGTGGTTGTACAGTCCATTACCTTTCTCAGTGGTTGTACAGTCCATTACCTTTCTCAGTGGTTGTACAGTCCATTACCTTTCTCAGTGGTTGTACAGTCCATTACCTTTCTCAGTGGTTGTACAGTCCATTACCTTTCTCAGTGGTTGTACAGTCCATTACCTTTCTCAGTGGTTGTACAGTCCATTACCTTTCTCAGTGGTTGTACAGTCCATTACCTTTCTCAGTGGTTGTACAGTCCATTACCTTTCTCAGTGGTTGTACAGTCCATTACCTTTCTCAGTGGTTGTACAGTCCATTACCTTTCTCAGTGGTTGTACAGTCCATTACCTTTCTCAGTGGTTGTACAGTCCATTACCTTTCTCAGTGGTTGTACAGTCCATTACCTTTCTCAGTGGTTGTACAGTCCATTACCTTTCTCAGTGGTTGTACAGTCCATTACCTTTCTCAGTGGTTGTACAGTCCATTACCTTTCTCAGTGGTTGTACAGTCCATTACCTTTCTCAGTGGTTGTACAGTCCATTACCTTTCTCAGTGGTTGTACAGTCCATTACCTTTCTCAGTGGTTGTACAGTCCATTACCTTTCTCAGTGGTTGTACAGTCCATTACCTTTCTCAGTGGTTGTACAGTCCATTACCTTTCTCAGTGGTTGTACAGTCCATTACCTTTCTCAGTGGTTGTGTCGGCTGCCGTGTCATCACCAAAGAATGAGAACTTGAAGCCTGACGATGCCTCTTCCTCATTGGTTGACAGGTGAGATGACACTATGACTGGATCTATAGCCTGACTGGTCTTCTTCTCCTCCTCCTCCTCCTCCTCCTCTTTATCCCAGGCCACATTCTCCTTCTCCTCCTTGGAGGTTCCAAACACCTCCTTCAGGTCCATGGACACATGGTAATATATCTCCTTGGAGACCTCTGGCAGCTTCTCAGCCTCCTCACGCTTCTTCTTCCTGGCCAGTTTACTGTGATTAACACATGGGGCAAGAACAACTTAGTCAAACAACATGTATCCTACTACTAGTTTAGTCAAACATTATTTTGTTTGTACAAGCATGACATTAAAAGATAGACTTTCCCTGCTGTAAAGACAGAGAAGGAGCATCTTTCCCTGCTGTAAAGACAGAGAAGGAGCATCTTTCCCTGCTGTAAAGACAGAGAAGGAGCATCTTTCCCTGCTGTAAAGACAGAGAAGGAGCATCTTTCCCTGCTGTAAAGACAGAGAAGGAGCATCTTTCCCTGCTGTAAAGACAGAGAAGGAGCATCTTTCCCTGCTGTAAAGACAGAGAAGGAGCATCTTTCCCTGCTGTAAAGACAGAGGGAGCATCTTTCCCTGCTGTAAAGAGAAGGAGCATCTTTGTAAAAACACCATGTACTTTACTTGTATCATTACTTTGTGTTTAAAAGGCTGGCTACTTTATGCAAGGAATCCTTGTTTGTACATTAAGGGAACTTTTGTCATGATTATTTTAAAAATAAAATGCACAAGGCTTTTGGTCCAGAACTACAAATCAATTAGATTTCCTGATTTTATTTTGTTACTATGACCAATAGGGTTTGAGTTGACAAGAGCGTTTTGTTACCATCACACCAGGGTTTTGTTACCATCACACCAGGGTTTTGTTACTATGACAACAGGGTTTTGTTACTATGACAACAGGGTTTTGTTACTATGACAACAGGCTTTCGTTACTATGACAACAGGCGTTCGTTACTACGACAACAGGCTTTCGTTACTACGACAACAGGGTTTCGTTACTATGACAACAGGGTTTTATTACTATGACAACAGGGTTTGTTACTATGACAACAGGGTTTTATTACTATGACAACAGGGTTTTATTACTATGACAACAGGGTTTTATTTTATTACTATGACAACAGGGTTTTATTTTATTACTATGACAACAGGGTTTTATTTTATTACTATGACAACAGGGTTTTATTACTATGACAACAGGGTTTCGTTACTATCACACCAGGGTTTCGTTACTATCACACCAGGGTTTTGTTACTATCACAACAGGGTTTTGTTCTTCTGAAGTAGCTACCTTTCTTTCTTGTGCTCCTCATTCTTTGTTTCAAAAGCAGCATGCTCCTCTTTGGTTGGGTCATACTGCAACGCTGACATATCTCTGCAACAACAGAACAGCATTAACATGCTAGGGAAATACAAACATCAGAAATTAGGAAGAAGAGCATTTGACCGGTATAAGAGCCATCTTGCCCTCATACAGTAAGCCGACCTCAACATTAGACTGTTGACAGACCACCGTCATTAGACTGTTGACAGACTACCGTCATTAGACTGACAGACCACCGTCATTAGACTGACAGACCACCGTCATTAGACTGTTGACAGACTACCGTCATTAGACTGACAGACCACCGTCATTAGACTGACAGACCACCGTCATTAGACTGACAGACCACCGTCATTAGACTGACAGACCACCGTCATTAGACTGTTGACAGACTACCGTCATTAGACTGTTGACAGACCACCGTCATTAGACTGTTGACAGACTACCGTCATTAGACTGACAGACCACCGTCATTAGACTGTTGACAGACCACCGTCATTAGACTGTTGACAGACTACCGTCATTAGACTGTTGACAGACTACCGTCATTAGACTGTTGACAGACCACCGTCATTAGACTGTTGACAGACCACCGTCATTAGACTGTTGACAGACCACCGTCATTAGACTGTTGACAGACCACCGTCATTAGACTGTTGACAGACCACCGTCATTAGACTGTTGACAGACCACCGTCATTAGACTGTTGACAGACCACCGTCATTAGACTGTTGACAGACTACCGTCATTAGACTGTTGACAGACTACCGTCATTAGACTGTTGACAGACTACCGTCATTAGACTGTTGACAGACTACCGTCATTAGACTGTTGACAGACTACCGTCATTAGACTGTTGACAGACCACCGTCATTAGACTGTTGACAGACCACCGTCATTAGACTGTTGACAGACTACCGTCATTAGACTGTTGACAGACTACCGTCATTAGACTGTTGACAGACTACCGTCATTAGACTGTTGACAGACTACCGTCATTAGACTGTTGACAGACCACCGTCATTAGACTGTTGACAGACTACCGTCATTAGACTGTTGACAGACTACCGTCATTAGACTGTTGACAGACTACCGTCATTAGACTGTTGACAGACCACCGTCATTAGACTGTTGACAGACCACCGTCATTAGACTGTTGACAGACTACCGTCATTAGACTGTTGACAGACCACCGTCATTAGACTGTTGACAGACCACCGTCATTAGACTGTTGACAGACCACCGTCATTAGACTGTTGACAGACCACCGTCATTAGACTGTTGACAGACTACCGTCATTAGACTGTTGACAGACTACCGTCATTAGACTGTTGACAGACTACCGTCATTAGACTGTTGACAGACCACCGTCATTAGACTGTTGACAGACTACCGTCATTAGACTGTTGACAGACCACCGTCATTAGACTGTTGACAGACTACCGTCATTAGACTGTTGACAGACTACCGTCATTAGACTGTTGACAGACTACCGTCATTAGACTGTTGACAGACTACCGTCATTAGACTGTTGACAGACTACCGTCATTAGACTGTTGACAGACTACCGTCATTAGACTGTTGACAGACTGAGGTGAGCACTATATAGGCAATAGGGTACCATTTCAGACACACTCCTAACATAGTGACATTAAATCCAGTGAGTCCTGACTCACCTGAACGTCTTGCCCTTGGCTGTGGGTTTATTAGGGTCAGAGGGTTGTATGTTGATGTTGAGGAGATGATTTAAGATGTCTAGACTCTTCTTCTTCTCCTCTACCAGCACCCCCTCTCCCTCCGGCTGAGACATCTCTTTCTCTGTCAAGGAAATTAAATAAAGAATAAACAAATCAAACCATAAAAGTACTGACTTAAAGCAGTGACTGAAAGGGGTTAGGAGGGGATTTTCAGAGAGAATGAACGCCCCAATAGGACAGCCAATCGGCCTCACCTGGAACATCCTCATCACTGTCAATAAACCTGCAATCCATCTGGAAACGCTCATCTGTTCCAAACCTCGACTGCAGTTGCATGAGCTGCATTAAATAGAAATGAGTAACACACACACACACACACAGTTGGAAGTTTACATACACCTTAGCCAAATACATTTAAACTCAGTTAACAATTCCTGACATTTAATCCTAGTAAAATTCCCCGTCTTAAGTCAGTTAGGATCACCACTTTATTTTAAGAATGTGAAATGTCAGAATAATAGTAGAGAGAATGATTTATTTCAGCTTTTATTTCTTTCATCACATTCCCAGTGGGTCAGAAGTTTACATACACTCAATTAGTATTTGGTAGCATTGCCTTTAAATTGTTTAACTTGGGTCAAACGTTTCGGGTTGCCTTCCACAAGCTTCCCACAATAAATTGGGTGAATTTTGGCCCATTCCTCCTGACAGAACTGGTGTAACTGAGTCAGGTTTGTAGGCCTCCTTGCTCGCACACGCTTTTTCAGTTCTATAGGATTGAGGTCAGGGCTTTGTGATAGCCACTCCAATACCTTAACTTTGTTGTCCTTAAGCCATTTTGACACAACTTTGGAAGTATGCTTGGGGTCATTGTCCATTTGGAAGACCCATTTGTGACCAAGCTTTAACTTCCTGACTGATGTCTTGAGATGTTGCTTCAATATATCCACATAATTTTCCTTCCTCATGATGCCATCTATTTTGTGAAGTGCACCAGTCCCTCCAGCAGCAAAGCACCCCCACAACATGATGCTGCCACCCCCGTGCTTCACGGTTGGGATGGTGTTCTTCAGCTTGCAAGCCTCCCCCTTTTTCCTCCAAACATAACGATGGTTATTATGGCCAAACAGTTCTATTTTGTTTCATCAGACCAGAGGACATTTCTCCAAAAAGTACGATCTTTGTCCACATGTGCAGTTACAAACCGTAGTCTGGCTTTTTTATGGTGGTTTTGGAGCAGTGGCTTCTTCCTTGCTGAGCGGCCTTTCAGGTCATGTCGATATAGGACTCTTGTTACTGACTTACAGTAGTGAGTCATTTATCAGACACTCTTATCCAGAGAGACTTAGGGAATAGGGGACATTTCTGTCTAATGTCAATAGCCAGTCAGACAACTGTTGTAATACCAGCTCACCTTCGCTCCAGCTATTCCTTCAAACTGAGGTTTAATCTGGAATCTGTCCCCATACTCCTCCTCTTCATCATCATCACTGGCAAACAGGTTGCTGCCCGCCAGCTTCTCAGATTCCTGGAACAACAGTTAACATCTAAATGCACATGCTGTGAAACACCAACCATGCAGCTTGATCCTAGATTACCAGCCTGGGTACCAGTCTGTTTGTGCCATCATGCTACTCTTTGTGATGCCAAACAGGGAGTGGCATGATGGCACAAACAGACTGGTACCCAGGCTGGCTAAACAACAGATATGAGACTATGCTACCAATCATGTGTTTAGTAAGATAAATAAGATGTAAATGTTCAATAAAACCCATTTCTTCACAGGGTCGTAACTGAAATACATTAAAAAAAAAAATACATTCAGGTTATGGAGGTTATTTTGCCGTGAAACCAATTACCGTGTCTTTACGGCCTGGTTTCCCTCTAGCTGGTGATTCTTCATCACTAGAGTCTTCCTTGTCAGAATGGCTGTCCTGGAACAGTGTCTTCTTGGGGTTGGGAGGTACTGGGGAAGTCAGTTCATCATCAGCTTCCCTCTCTTCCTCATCAAAGCTGAACTTGATGTGCTGCTTCCCATTACCAGCTGAATCCTGCCCAAAACACAATGTTATGGTGAGGAAAATGTTCAACTAACAACACAATGTCAAATATGATCTCACATTAGATTTGCTGAGTTTATATCGGTGTATATACAACAAGTCAAATATGATCTCACATTAGATTTGCTGAGTTTATATCGGTGTATATACAACAAGCTCTCAGTCAAAGTGACATGCTACTAAGACTTACCAGTTTAGCCAGAGCCTCCTGGATGAGCTTCTTCTGTAGTTCAGCCTCCTTCTGCCTCTGTTCCTGAGCAGCTAGGCGTTTCTGGTTGTCCTGCTGCTTAGTCTCAATAACCCCAGCAGCACTCTGGGGCTTCTTAGACACCTACAACAATTAATACAGAATCTACTGGCCACCTACATCACATCAACACTTTATAAAACGTGCATGTATTTATTGAGAGAGAGAGAGAGACAGAGGGAGAGTCAGAGAGGGAGAGACAGAGTGGGAGAGACAGAGTGGGAGAGACAGAGTGGGAGAGACAGAGTGGGAGAGACAGAGTGAGAGGCAGAGAGAGAAAACACACCTCAGCCTTCTGAGTCTTCTTAGCGGGTACACTCCTAGAGGCATTAGGTACAACTGTCTCACAAACATCTTCCTCTTCTTCATCACTGCTCTCTGACTCCTCACTGGAGGAATCACTGCTACTGGATGTAGAGCTAGCAACTGGAACAGACTTCTTCTGAGCCTTGGACGCTGCTGTGGGTTTCGGTTTTAGGGCTGTTGGCTCAACAGTTCTCTCTGCCTTGGCTTTAGAAGTTGTTTTCTGTTTGAGGGCTGATGACTCGGTTGTATCTTCAATATCCGAGCTGCTAGGAGGAGTCTTGGCATCATCCTCTGAGGCACTGGGTTTAGACACTAATAATATGTCATGTTTCTGTTTCTTAGTGGACATCTCCGTTTTACACTCCTCAAGTTGTCTTTTTAGACCGTGTTGTCCGGCACTTTGTGATGATGTGGCTAAGAGAGCATTGGTCCCCTGGAAAGCAGGAAGAGATGTTGACGGGTTGACTTTCTTCTTCTTCTTCTTCTTCTCACTCTCACTCACCTCGTCGCTGTTGTCCTCTTCAAAGATGGCCGCCAGAATTTCCTCTGGTGTGTTGCCATTTCCTGTCTTAGCTAGTGGAGTCTTAGAGGCAGTAATCTGGGGTTCTATTGATAATGCCTCAGACACCAGATCTGGTCCATGTTGTTGTGCATCAGATTCCGGATTGTCATAGTCACTGTCCTGGTCTAAGCCTTTTAAAAATGATTCTTTAACCAGCTGCTGCAGATCGTCCAGTGAAAACTCTAACCGCTGACAGTTAGTAAACATGGCTTCGTATTCAGAATCGGCGCTAGCCTCAGAATTATCTTCATAATAGTCATCGGACGATGATAATTCTGAAGGAGGGGTCTTCTTTTTAGAGAGGACTTTCTTGCCAGGCTTTTTGGCTTTTGAAGAGTCAGAATCACTCTCTTCCAAGTCATCATCAGATTCTGAAGGGGCAGAGGATTTCTCAACAGCCTTTTTCTTAGGGAGGACTTTAAAAGTATTATTGGCTTTTGAAGAGTTAGAATCTTCCCTCTCTTCTTCAGAGTAATCATCCTCACCATCACCACTGTCAAACTCTGGGGAAAAGGCTTTCGTTTTAGGCACAGCTATTACAGCCTTTTTTGCTTTAGCTCTCTCTGTTTTCATGTTGTTGGTTTGCTTATCCACCACAGCTTTCCCCTGTGTTTTACTGACCTCAGGCAGTTGGTCCTGCTTGGTACCGCTGGGTGTTTTCCTGGAGTTGAGGATCTCATCAGTATCAGCTGAGTCATAATCCTCCTCATCCTTCCCAGAAGACCCCACTGGAAGCTGGCAGACATTTTTAGTCTTCTGTAGTGTAAGGAATGTTCTGGGTATGTAGTTATCACCGACCACCTCCAGGTTGTCTTCATCCTCGTCTACTGGGGCGTCTGCCGGTGCACTCTGCTGTGCCAACATCCTAATGTCACCATCTGAGTCGTCATCACCACTGTCAAAAACACACACAGGGGTCTGTGTCTGGGGCTTCTTAGGGGCTGGGGTCTGGGGCTTCTTAGGGGCTGGTGTCTGGGGCTTCTTAGGGGCTGGTGTCTGTTGAGGTTTAGTTGGAGGTCTGGTTTCTCCGTTAGACTTCTGAACTGTTGAACCCATCTTCAAGGTACCATTGGAATTCACACTATCAGACTGTCGATTTGCAGACTCTTTCCTTGTTTTAGCAGGTGGTGCCTTCTGTGGAGGGAACTCTCCTCTTCTTTTCTTGCTAATCTCGTCATCTCCACCTGATATTTCCCATGTTAGCTGGGACACGGGAGTCAGGTCTGGAACCTCAGCTGAAGTTTCCAGTTTCTTGATGTTGTGGCTGTGTTTCGACGGATCATACTTGATAAAGTGATAATGGAGTCAAGGGGAAGTAACATTTTGTTTGTGTGACAATTGAAATAAAATTGTATTTGTCACATGCGCTGAATACAACAGGTGTAGACCTTACAGTGAAATGCTTACTAACAAGCCCTTAACCAACAATACAACAAGTGTAGACCTTACAGTGAATCCAACAATGCAGATTAAAAAAAATATCAAGTACTTACAAAAAAATAAGAAAATAAAGAAGAAAAAAAAAGTATAATAAAAAAACAATATGTTTATATACATGGGGTGCCGGTACTGAGTCAATGTGCAGGGTGCCGGTACTGAGTCAATGTGCAGGGTGCCGGTACTGAGTCAATGTGCCGGTACTGAGTCAATGTGCAGGGTGCCGGTACTGAGTCAATGTGCAGGGTGCCGGTACTGAGTCAATGTGCAGGGTGCCGGTACTGAGTCAATGTGCAGGGTGCCGGTACTGAGTCAATGTGCAGGGTGCCGGTACTGAGTCAATGTGCAGGGTGCCGGTACTGAGTCAATGTGCAGATTAGAAGAAATGCATCTGTAAAAAACAAGCAACGTCACTAAATGATGACCAGGCAGTGAGACAGGATGACTACTTTAATTACGTTTTTTCCAGATTGGACCATAAGGAACTAGGCCAATTTGAAAAGGATATCTTGTTCCTTCCTTGGCATTTGAGATTAAGAACTGGGAGGACACGTCCAAATTTACTCACGACCCAATCCTAGAAAAGAAGAATGTAGAAATAGACATTAGAACAGAACAGCCATGGCATACAGTTCTGCATTCTCATTATTCTCTGCTACAGTACAATAATAACCTGCTCCCAAATTGCTTTGTGTTGAATGATCATTGTCGCACCACATGACAATGACCATAGGAGTTGTCACAGTCAGTACAATCTGATCTGGGACCAGGCTAGTACAATAACAAAATACAGGCATATATCCCTACACACCTTGTGTCCAGGTATCTCTGTTCCAGGAACAGCCGCCTTCATATGGAAGTTCTCCACTCCTGCCTCCTTCATAGACTCCACTAGTTTGACTTTGTTGTTGAGGCTTGGTAACTGGATCTTCTCTGCAGCTTCATGACGCTCCTGAGCAAGTCTGTAAACGAGACTGTATTATAACATAACCTTATAACATACACATCAATTCTATCAAACTGCATACAAGAGTTGCCCACCCTCTTCTTTAGAAGCTACCCTGCTACAGGGCTTTGGTCCTGCCCTTATCTTAGTCCCCTACAGGGCTTTGGTCGTGCCCTTATCTTAGTCCCCTTCAGGACCTTGAGTCACTGAATGAAGTGCATTAGAAAAGGACTGAAGCAAAAGCCTGCAAACATCGTAGCGCTCAACTTCTGATGTAGCTACACCATGACAACTTACCCAGGCCTACAGACGACACTTGTTAAGAAGATACCCAGGCCTACAGACGACACTTGTTAAGAAGATACCCAGGCCTACAGACGACACTTGTTAAGAAGATACCCAGGCCTACAGACGACACTTGTTAAGAAGATACCCAGGCCTACAGACGACACTTGTTAAGAAGATACCCAGGCCTACAGACGACACTTGTTAAGAAGATACCCAGGCCTACAGACGACACTTGTTAAGAAGATACCCAGGCCTACAGACGACACTTGTTCAGAAGATACCCAGGCCTACAGACGACACTTGTTCAGAAGATACCCAGGCCTACAGACGACACTTGTTCAGAAGATACCCAGGCCTACAGACGACACTTGTTAACAAGATACCCAGGCCTACAGACGACACTTGTTAAGAAGATACCCAGGCCTACAGACGACACTTGTTCAGAAGATACCCAGGCCTACAGACGACACTTGTTAAGAAGATACCCAGGCCTACAGACGACACTTGTTAAGAAGATACCCAGGCCTACAGACGACACTTGTTAACAAGATACCCAGGCCTACAGACGACACTTGTTCAGAAGATACCCAGGCCTACAGACGACACTTGTTCAGAAGATACCCAGGCCTACAGACGACACTTGTTCAGAAGATACCCAGGCCTACAGACGACACTTGTTCAGAAGATACCCAGGCCTACAGACGACACTTGTTCAGAAGATACCCAGGCCTACAGTACGTTTGTAGTAAAACACAAATGGGAATATCCTTACTTCTGTAAGAAGCTTTCTCTGGCCTGCTCAATTTGTATTGTTCCACCTTTCCATTTTGACTTGTTCAGCACAGTCATACCTAACAGGGACACAGACAGTAACAAACAGAATGAATAATCTGATGTATCAGAACGTGTATATGAGATTACGTTTGTGAAAGCATTTAAAGACACTTACATTTCTTAAAATCAGCATCAGTCATTTCTATGTTGATATATCCAAAGGTTTTATAAGGAACTCCTGGGGAAGAAGAATTACTGTAAAACTGAAGTGGAAATACAATCAATGTCAGCACAGGGATTAGCCCTACGAAGCCATTACGTATACAGTTATAACAGTAAGTACTGCTACTTAAACAGTAATGTTCCGTTTTAGGGTATTACATAGGAGAAGTGTGTGAGATTTGGAGATTGGTACTCGGCCAATGACTCGGCCATTTCGGCAGCACGTTTTCCAGCGTTGGAATGTATCCGTAATCGGTTCTGATGGAAAGTATTAAATACAATTATTTGATGCTACCACCCCCTTCCAAAATCAAAAACAAACATGGATTCCATGTTGTGTCTCGCTTATCGCGCACACCTGCCTGCGTTTCACACCTGCCTGCGTTTCACACCTGCCTGCGTTTCACACCTGCCTGCGTTTCACACCTGCCTGCGTTTCACACCTGTCTGCGTTTCACACCTGTCTGCGTTTCACACCTGTCTGTCTAGATAATCAGCCTCGTAATTGGGCAACATGCTGCTGCAGATGGGAAGTAGAATGAAGCCTGTGTATGCTTTTGATTTGGAGGGGGTGATAGCATCAAACAATTGGATATAATACTTTCTTGGGCACTGCTCTGCGATGAAAATGACCTCCTTTCCATCAGAACCGTTTAACAATTATGGATACCTTCCATCGCAGGATACGTGCTGCTAAAACAGGTACTGATAAAGGGTCATGGCATAACTGCAACGTTGTTGCTATAGATGGCCGTTAGTCTGTAATTTCATTAATGAAATAATAAATTAAAAGGTTTAATAATTGGGCTACACTGTCCTGAATGACTTCAGACCTGTAGCGCTAACATCCCACATCATGAAGACCCTGGAAAGGTTAGTCCTCGCTCACCTCAGACCCCTGGTGTGTTCATCAATGGACCCCCTGCAGTTTGCATACCAGCACAACATCGGGGTGGATGATGCAATCATCTACCTTCTGCAGAGGGCCTACTCTCACCTGGACAACGCAGGTTGGCTACTTGGTGAGAAGATTAAGGGTGCTTCCACTTTCATCCTCTTCGTCTCCTGGGTCACGGACTACCTGACCGGTAGGCCACAATTTGTGCGACTACAGAGCTGTGTGTCAGAACGGGCAGTGAGCAACACAGGGGCCCCCCAGGGAACAGTCCTGTCCCCCTTCCTGTTCACCCTCTACACCTCAGACTTCAGATATAACTCTGAAACATGCCACCTACAGAAGTTCTCGGATGACTCTGCAATTGTAGGGTGCATCAGGGGTGGGCAGGAGGAGGAGTACAGGAGCACAATCAGTGACTCTGTGTTGTGGTATGAGCAGAACCACCTTCAGCTCAACATCAGCAAAACAAAGGAGATGGTGGTGGACTTCAGGAGAACCAAGGCCCAACTGACTGCAGTCCCTATACAGGGGACGGATGTGGAAATGGTTGGGTCATACAAGTTCCTGTGAGTCCATATGGACAACAGGCTGGAATGGGCCGGTAACACTGGGGCCCTGTACAAAAAGGGCCAGAGCCGACTCTACTTTCTGAGGAGGCTCAGGTCCTTCAACGTGTGCAGTAAACTACTGCATACCTTCTACCAGTCTGTGCAGTGGTGTGCTGGGGCGCCAACATAAAGGCTGGTGATGCTTCTCGGCTAAATAAACTGATCAGGAAGGCTAGCTCTGTTCTGGGGAATAGCCTTGACACTCTAGAGGAGGTGGCGGAGAGACAGACGGCTATTAGACTATATAATGCCTCACCGGGGTGCCGTGCCGTCGGCAACATAGACCTGGAACTGTTGGTGTGTTAGGACCTAGTTTAACAATTATGCATCCATACGTGAGTAATCACTCATTCACTGAGGACTTATTTATTCATTCAGGTCTGTATATACATATTCATGTTCAGTTGTTATATCATATCAGGTGCAATATTGCAAGTAATTCTTGGACTGAACTTACGTAGTCATTCACTCAGGAATGCATATCCTGTCAGTTGTATCTTTTTTCATTGCTTTTAGTATATCGAATGTGCAATACGTGCATTTATCTGTAATTAAACCCTGCACACTAAGGACTGTATTTTAAGGTAATTGCTATTATTACCCTAAATTATATCATACACACGTTTAACCATGCAAAATATTCACTTACCTGTACATTTAACCAGACTATATATTAAGTAAACTATTATTACCCTCACTTATATCATACACACTTTTAGTTATTGAAGTATTTCTCTGCCATCGACCTGTATAGTATAGTTAACCGTCCAACATCCACCAATGTATAGTGTACATATTCAGCCATCCACCCATACTATGCAATGTCTTTTTTGCACTCCAGACTTCTTGTATTTTTATACTTTTTCATACTGCCGCTCTATGTATCATGTATCTGTTTTTTGTGTATTTTCGTTCTGGCATTTTGCACCTGCCCTGTGTTTTGTTGTAGCTGCTTGACAAAGAAATTTCCCCCTCGGGGATCAATAAAGTATCTATCTATCTATACAGGGAAATAACAACCACTGATCTGAACCAAAAATGTTGGGCTAGTGTGTGTGTGTGCGAGTACCTTCATCATCTCTCCTGGTCCTGATTTCCACATCCTGGACATCACCAAATTTACCAAATCTGTCTTTCAGATCCTTGTGAGTGATGGTGTGGCTCAGACCACCGATATATAGGCGTTTCATGGTGACAAACTCTTCAGGTTATGTTGACAGATCTGGCAAGAGAACAAGTTAACTTATCAGCTAGCTTACTAAGTAAAGTCCTGCATGGCTGAAGCTAGGGGCTGGCTGAAGCTAGGGGCTGGACTGTCCGATTACAGGACTAAACCACACTCTATGGTAAAGGAAGTGTACAATGAACTTCACCAACAGCGCAGAGCAGAGGCCAGGCTTTGTGGAATGCAGATTCGACTACATTAGTTCACCCAT
Source organism: Thymallus thymallus (assembly GCA_023634145.1). NCBI lineage: Eukaryota > Metazoa > Chordata > Actinopteri > Salmoniformes > Salmonidae > Thymallus > Thymallus thymallus. The sequence goes on from CM042410.1 coordinate 2,720,406, forward strand.
GGTCAACACTTAGAAAAATATAAATGAAAATCCCACCTATTTTAATTTAACTAGGCAAGTCAGTTAAGAACAAACTCTTATTTACAATGACGGCCTAAACCAAACTGACGACGCTGGGCCAATTGTGCGCCGCCCTATGGGACTCCCAATCACGGCCGGATGTGATACAGTCTGGATTCGAACCATGTTGTCTGTAGTGACGCCTCTAAGCACTTAAATGTAGTGTCTTACACTGTGTCCTCTGTAGTTGCGTGCCTTTGTTGGCTGAAATCCATACATTTAAAATAAACGTGAATAAAATACAACCACCCAATATTTGCGCAATGCTGTTGAGCTAAGATGGAAATTCAGCGCAAATGCGCATGTGCTAATTGAACCTCACCAAGGAAAGTCGGTGGTTCTGATGAACGTTTATTATAAAGGTATGGATTAAGACCAGCAGCTACACAGGACTAACATGGTTACAAGGTCCGCGTTTCATAATAAAACATTGTTTAAGTATTGACCTTGGACGAATCGTTGTTGTCTGAGCTAGATTCCACAAAGCATGGTCTCGGTCCACGCCGTGGTTTAGTCCACTGTACCAGCACCAGTACCAGAACCAGCACCACAGCACGCTCTGACAGAACTAACTGGATACATTGAACACATTAGGAGACAGAAACTCAAGTGTGTAAAGTAACAGATTAATTGTGTTACTAGATCCGAAATGAACACATAATCACGAACTGTTTACCTCCTTGCGTTGGAAATTCACACGCATCCAAATCGGTGGTACACCAGAAGATTCCGGCTACATTTGTGAACACGTGTTTGGTTCCGGACTTTGATGGTTCCTCGTTGTGTCTTCTGGACTCGGGGGTTGTATGTTGGGGACGTTGGCTTTCTCCAAAAAAATCCTTAGCACACATTTATCATATTAGTTAACTTCGCTATCTTGGTATTACCAATGTTTTTTGAGATGACAAAACGGTGGGTTTTTCTGAGATGTCACGTCCCTTGAAGGCGCGCAGGTCCGTCCACTAAATGATTCCGGAAGACCGAAGGAACGTCGTAGGAGTCTGGCAGGTAAACTATATGTCTTAAATCTGAGAATATAGATGAACTAGCTGTGTTCAGTTAGCTAGTTCATCATAATGAGTAACTAGTTCGTTTATCATTGATTAGATAAGTGTGATAGTTAGCTATATGACGGTTTTTTATGAGAATATCTAGCTAGTTAGCTACCTAGCTGTCTAATTTGCCTTGCAAGAAGTTGCCACTCAAGTCCTTTGATGTCTTTTCAGAATGAAGAAGAATCTGGAAAATGTTTACGAGGCTCAAATCAAAGAACTCCAAGAAGAGATTGCATCACTGCAATGCCAACAGGACAAGAATGAGCGAGAGATCACTATGCACCTTGGAGGAGGACGCATGCAACATGCTCTGTGAGTTGACATTAGGACATCATTTCTCAAACTCCAAGGGGTGAACGTTTTGTTTTGTTGTCCTAATTTATTCATAATGAGTTGATTATTTGAATTAGCTGTGTACAGTGCTATGGCAAAAACCAACATTTAGGGGGTCAAATTATTTGATTTGATGTATTAGTATCCCCATTAGCTGACGCAAATGGCTAGTCTTGCTGGGGTCTGACACATAACGAACAATACATAACAGACAGAATACTTTACAATTTACATATATTACAAAAATATGAACATGTAGTGTGTGTGTGCGCGTGTTCATCTATCAGTTCCACATACATGTCAGTACATACAGTCGTGGTCAAACGTTTTGAGAGTATTGGTCTCCACAAAGTTTGCTGCTTCAGTGTTCTTAGATCTTTATGTCAGTAGTTACTATGGTAACACTGAAGTATAATTACAAGTATTCCTTAAGTGTCAAAGGCTTTCATTGACAATGACATTCAGTTTATGCAAAGAGTCCATATTTGGCATGCTGTCAATTCACTTCTGGGCCACATCCTGACTGATGGCAGGCCATTCTTGCATAATCAATGCTTGTAGTTTGTCAGAAGTTGTGGGTTTTTGTTTGTCCACCCGCCTCTTGAGGATCGACCACAAGTTCTCAATGGGATTAAGGTCTGGGGAGTTTCCTGGCCATGGACCCAAAATGTCAAATGTTTTGTTCCCCCGAGCCACTTAGTTATCACTTTTGCCTTATGGCAAGGTGTTCCATCATGCTGGAAAAGGCATTGGTCGTCACCAAACTGTTCTTGGATGGTTGGGAGAAGTTGCTCTCGGAGGATGTGTTGGTACCATTCTGCAGTGGAAATTAAGTTCATTTTCATGGCAAAGAGGGACTTTGCAATTCATCTGATCACTCTTCATGACATTCTGGAGTATATGCAAATTGCCATCATCAACACTGAGGCAGCAAACTTTGTGGAGACCAATACTTGTCATTCTCAACTTTTGACCACAACTGTACTACACCACAAGTAGGTCACATGGGGGAGAGGCGTTGTGCCGTGAGGTGTTGCTTTATCTGGTTTTTAAACCAGCTTTGCTGTTTAATTGCGTTATATAAAGAAAGGCGTTCCATGTACTCATGGCTCTGTATAATACTGTATGTTTCCTTGAATTTGTTCTGGACCTGGGGACTAAAAAGACCACTGGTGGCATGTCTGGTGGGGTACGTATGTGTGTAAGTTGACTATGCTAACAATTTGGAATTTCACAATTCATGTATCTTATAAAAACAATAATTGTCCAGTCATATGGTCAAGTGCTCCAAAGAACGACATAGTTAAGCTGCAGCCGTTCCAGAACAGAACTGCACATCTTGCTCTTCATTGTAATCAGAGGGCTAATTTTCATAATATTCATAAGCTGTTTATTAGATTGTGGGGTTTATATAAATTGTGTGAAGAAAACAACAACATATTTGGTGAGAATCACAAGGGTACAAAATCAACTAGCTCTTAAAGGGGCAGTAGCCTACATTGGGTGTACAATTTTCAATTACAGCATTATTTAATCTGCAGTTATTTTTCTGCAATTTGTTCTGTTACCAATAATTTTAATAGTATCTACCAATAATTTTAATAGTATCTTCTGATTACAGTTTAGGTCTCATCTTTTAACTAAATGCAATCTATTAGCTTCCAAAATGTAAATAGGTATATTGTCTGACCGATTCGTTCTGATGAATTGGCTTGTCCTGCACACAAGATCTTGGTTCCCTTCTTAACATAGCAATGTGAATGCAAACAGGACTCGGACCACAAAATAGGTGAATAGAATTGGCAAAAGTGTTGAGTACTCATTCAAAGGCAAGGGCTGTGGGAATACAAAGAGAAAGAGGACATTCTGTGAAAACACCCTTAGCATGTCGGAAATCAAACATACAGGAAATGTTTCATACTCACAACAAGCTTACAGCGGGTGAAATAAGTATTGAACACGTCACCATTTTTCTCAGTAAATATATTTCCAAAGGTGCTATTGACATGAAAGTTTCACCAGATGTTGGTAACAACCATACATACAAGTAATCCATACATACAAAGAAACCAAAACAAATAAGTTCAGAAATTAAGTTATGCGTAATAATGTGAAATGACACAGGGAAAAAGTATTGAACACATGAAGAAAGGGAGGTGCAAAAAGGCATGGAAAGCCAAGACAACAACTGAAAACTATCAGTAATTAAAAAGCAATCCAGCCCCCTGTCAGTGCAATCCCAACTGATGGCCTACAAAAAGGTCTCATTGCCAAGGTGTCACACAAGACACATCTCATGATGGGTAAAAGCAAAGAGCTGTCTCAAGACCTTCGCAACCTAATTGTTGCAAAACATAATGATGGCATTGGTTATAGGCGCATTTCTAAGCTTCTGAATGTTCCAGTGAGCACTGTTGGGGCCATAATACGGAAGTGGAAAGACAATCATTTCACCATAAATTTGCCTCAACCAGGTGCTCCTCGCAAGATTCTGACAGAGGAGTGAAAAGAATAATCAGAAGAGTTGTCCAAGAGCCAAGGACCACTTGTGGAGAGCTTCAAAAAGACCTGCAATTAGCAGGTACTGTTGTCTCAAAGAAAACAGTAAGTAATGCACTCTACCGCCATGGCCTGTATGTACGCTCACCACGCAAGACTCCATTGCTGAAAAAAAAGCATGTTGAAGCTCGTTTAAAGTTTGCTGCACAACATTTGGAAAAGCTAGTGAAATACTGGGAGAATATAGTGTGGTCAGATGAGAGCAAAATTGAACTTTTTGGATGTCATAATACACACCATGTTTGGAGGAGAAATGGCACTGCACATCACCCTAAAAACACCTTACCAACAGTGAAGTTTGGAGGTGGGAACGTCATGGTGTGGGGCTGCTTTTCAGCAAATGGTACTGGCAAACTTCACATAATTGAAGGAAGGATGAATGAGCAAATTTACAGAGACATTCTTGACAAAAATCTGCTGCCATCTACCAGGATGATGAAGATGAAACGAGGGTGGATATTTCAGCAAGACAATGATCCCAAACACACAGCCAAGGAAACTCTCAATTGGTTTCAAAGAAAGAAAATAAAGCTGCTAGAATGGCCCAGCCAATCACCTGACTTAAATCCCATTGAAAATCTATGGAAAGAACTGAAGATCAAGATTAATAGAAGAGGCCCACGGAACCTTCAAGATTTGAAGACTGTTTGTGTGGAAGAATGGGCCAAAATCACACCAGAGCATTGCATGCGACTAGTTTCTCCATACAGGAGGCGTCTTGAAGCTGTCGTTACCAACAAAGGCTTTTGTACAAAGTATTAAATAAATATCAGTAAGTGTGTTCAATACTTTTTCCCTGTGTCATTTCACATTATTACACACAACTTAATTTCTGAACTTATTTGTTTTGGTTTCTTTATGTATGGATTACTTGGGTTGTTACCAACATCTGGTGAGAATTTCATGTCAATAGCACCTTTGGAAATATATTTACTGAGAAAAATGGTGACGTGTTAGTAAGCATTTCTCCTTTGCCAAGATAATCCATCTACCTGACAGGTGTGGCATATCAAGAAGCTGATTAGACAGCATGATCATTACACAGGTGCACCTTGTGCTGGGGACAATAAAAGGCCACTAAAATGTGCAGTTTTGTCACACAATACAATGTTGTCTCAAGTTGAGGGAGTGTGTAATTGGCATGCTGTTGCCAGATAATTGAATGCTAATTTCTCTGCCATAAGCCGCCTCCAACATCGTTTTAGAGAATTTGGTAGTACGTTCAACCGGCCTCACAACTGCAGACCACATGCATGGCTTCGTTTGGGCGAGCTGTTTGCGATTGTCAACATAATGAACAGAATGCTCCATGGTGGCGGTGGGGTTGAGCAGGCATGAGCTACGGACAACGGACACAATTGTATTTCATCAATGGCAGTTTGAATGCACAGAGATACCGTGATGAGATCCTGAGGCCCATTGTCGTGCCATTCATCCACCATCACCTCATGTTTCAGCATGATAATGCACGGCCCCATGTCACAAGGATCTGTACACAATTCCTGGAAGCTGAACATGTCCCATTTCTTCCATTTTATTTAACCTTTTATTTCACTAGACAAATCAGTTACGAACAAATATTTATTTACAATGACTGCCTACCCCAGCCAAACCCCACCCTAACTCGGACGACGCTGGGCCAATTGTGCGCCGCCCTATTGGACTCCCGATCACGGCCGGTTATGATACAGCCCGGGATCGAACCAGGGTCTGTAGTGACACCTCTAGCACAGAGTCTTAGACTGCTGCGCCACTTGGGAGCCATAGAGTTCCATGACCCGTATACTCACCAGACATGTCACTCATTGAGCATGTTTGGGATGCTCTGGATCGGCGTGTACGACAGCGTGTTCCAGTTCCCGCAACTTTGCACAGCCGTTTGAAGAGGTGTGGGACAACATTCCACAGGTCACAATCAAAAACCTGATCAACTCTATGTATGTGAAGGAGATGTCGTTGCACGGTGGTCACCAGATACTGACTGGTTCTGATCCACGCCGTCGCGTAGCATGGTGGTCACCAGATACTTTCTTTTCTTTAAGGTATCTGTGACCAACAGATGCATGTGTTCCCAGTCATGTGAAATCCATAGATTAGTGCCTAATGAATTCATTTCAATTGACTAATTTCCTTATAGGAACTGTAACTCAGTAATCCCCCATGGGAATCGAACCCACAATGCTGGCGTTGCAAGCTCCATTCTCTACCAACTGAGCCACATAGTACTAGTTAGTTCATCTATGGTGGTGATGATGATGATGATGATGTTGTTTCCCCAACACACAGGTTGGTCATGACAGGCCATCAGGGGAAGGAGACAGGGGAGAGTCACAGAGACATCAAAGCTCACCTGAAGACTGAGATAAAGGAGATGGAGGAAGATCTCATCAGACAGACCAAGATAAACGGAATCGTTCTCACCAACTGCTGTGTGAAGACTATGGAGAAAAGTAATCCAGTCTTTCTTTATAGCTACTCCTTTGACTAGGGTTAGGACTAGAGGTAGGACTAGGGGTAGGGGTAGGACTAGAGGTAGGACTAGGGGTAGGACTAGGACTAGGGGTAGGGTGAGGGGTAGGGTTAGGACTAGGGGTAGGGATAAGGGTAGGACTAGGACGAGGTAGGACTAGGGGTAGGACTAGGACTAGGGTTAGGACTAGGGGTAGGACTAGGGGTAGGACTAGGGGTAGGGATAAGGGTAGGACTAGAGGTAGGACTAGGGGTAGGGATAAGGGTAGGACTAGAGGTAGGACTAGGGGTAGGACTAGGGGTAGGGATAAGGGTAGGACTAGGGGTAGGACTAGGGGTAGGACTAGGGGTAGGACTAGGGGTAGGACTAGGGGTAGGACTAGGGGTAGGACTAGGGGTAGGATAAGGGGTAGGGATAAAGGTAGGACTAGGGGTAGGGATAAGGGTAGGACTAGGGGTAGGACTAGGGGTAGGGATAAGGGTAGGACTAGAGGTAGGACTAGGGGTAGGGATAAGGGTAGGACTAGAGGTAGGGGTAGGACTAGGGGTAGGGATAAGGGTAGGACTAGGGGTAGGACTAGGGGTAGGGATAAGGGTAGGACTAGGGGTAGGACTAGGGGTAGGACTAGGGGTAGGACTAGGGGTAGGGATAAGGGTAGGACTAGGGGTAGGTTAAGGCAATCCTGGTCCTGGAGTTAACCAACCTGGAAGACCAGATGTGTTTGAATTGAGTAAATCACTGAATAGTTGGGACAAACTCCTGCAGTACCTGTAGGACTCCAGGAACAGTCTTTCCACGATTCCTCATCTCATCTCATCTCCTCGCTTTCCTCTCCTTGCCTTCCTCATCTCCTTTGCTGGACACCAGGAAGAGAAGCTGCTGCCTTGGCCAATGGTGATCCATAATAAATACAAATACAAAATGTCCAAGGCTTTTTGAGAAGGAGGGGAGGAGAGAGGAAAGATGAATAGAGTAAGAGCTCAAGTTTGGCATAATATCATGTTGTTCCTCTGTTCTCTTCTAAGGCAACAACAAGATGGTGCAACAACTCAGGCTGACAGGCCACTGCTCCTTCCTAGACTTCCAGGTGGAGTTTGAGCTCACTGATGTTCAGGTGAGAATGTTTGGGAAGGCTATTCTGAACTATTGCCTCTAGGTGGTGCTATTGAGCCAGAAGGGGGTCCCCTTATTTCTTCCCCCAGAGGAAGTTGCTCAATGTAATTTCCTATCCTAGAGAGAAAATGTTTGTTTCGGGCCAGGGTTCCGGTCTAAAAGAACAGTTCTAACGGTTCCTACAGTTTTTCTTCGGTACTGCAGTTTAATATAAAGAATTCAGATTAGAATATTCCTAATTAGACACTTTAGTCATCACCTTTGTGCACAAAACATCCATTGAATTATTAAAATAATCGTCGCTGAGGCCGATTTGTATTTATTTTTTCATCAATCACGGCCACTACATGACAAAAAATATGTGGACACATCATGGTCATTAATATGGAGTTGGTCCCCCATTTTCTGCTATAACAGCCTCCACTCTTCTGGGAAGGCTTTCCACTAGATGTTGGATCATTGCTGCAGGGACTTTCCTCCATTCAGCCACAAGCGTTAGTGAGGTTGGGCGATTAGGCCTGGCTGGCATACAGCGTTCCAATTCATGCCAATGGTGTTCGATGGGGTTGAGGTCAGGGATCTGCAGGCCAGACAAATTCTTCCACACCGATCTCGACAAACCATTTCTGTATGGACCTTGCTTTGTGCATGGGGGCATTGTCATTCTGAAACAGGAAAGGGCCTTCCCCAAACTGTTGCCATAAAGTTGGAAGCACAGAATCATCTAGAATGTCATTGTATGCTGTAGCGTTAAGATTTCCCTTCACTGGAACTAAGGGTCCTGAACCATGAAAAACAGCCCCAGACCATTATTCCTCCTCCACCAAACTTTACAGTTGGCACTATGCATTGGGGCAGGGTTCTCCTGGCATCCACCAATCCTAGATTTATTTGTTGGACTGCCAGATGGTGAAGTGTGATTCATCACTCCAGAGAATTGTTGCCACTGCTCTGGAGTCTAATGGCGGTGAACCACTCCACCATGCGCAATGCCAAGCGTCGGCTGATCTTAGGCTTGTGTGCGGCTGCTCGGCCATGGAAACCCATTTCATGAAGCTCCTGATGAACAGTTCTTGTGTTGACGTTGCTTCCAGAGGCAGTTTGGAACTCGGTAGTGATTGTTGCAACCGAGGACAGATTGATTTTTATGCACTACGCACTGTGAGTGTGTGTGGCCTACCACTTGTTGCTCCTAGACATTTCCACTTCACAATAACAGCACTTACAGTTGACCGGGGCAGCTCTAGCAGGGCAGAAATTTGACGAACTGACCTGTTGGAAAGGTGGCATCCTATGATGGTGCCACGTTGAAAGTCACTGACCTCTTCATTACTGGCTCAATTTTATACACCTGTCACTTTATACACACGGCTGTTTGGCTCATCTCCGTCACCAAGAGGAAGAACTTTGCAGCTGTTTGTGATTAATAACCAATGGCATGCTGGTGGATGGTAATGTTAAAATAAAACCCAGCCATAAAACAAAATGTAGGCTGACAACAATTTGTACCTCATATCATAGACACTGCATTCACACAGATTTGCACAAAGTGGGCAACATCATGGGGAAGATCTGGCCATCGTCTTTGAGCTTGAACAAGTAGATTTTCTTTACTTTTTAAATTGACAGAAATATTGTCCAGAAATTGCCTGAAATAAGTAGGCCCTCTTTAAGGGTTGAATGGATTAACCTTTTGTCAGACTGTAATCTGCTGTCTTCAACACAAGGGGGCAGTGTAGAACTATAGTTTTGGCAGACTAGAGCAAGAGCATGTAGTCACCACAGGAATCATACATAGTGATTCTAGAACCTTTGTTAAATTAAAATTAAGTTTCATAAAGTACAATCCAGATTAACAATAGAGAACTGTCTAATACTGCTGGTTATAGATGCTGTTAGACTAAAGTCTGCTTTTGTTGAATAATTATCAGTTCTGTGTATAATATAATTGTATTATGATTTGGTTAATTGATACTGTTTATAGCTAACTGCCATCTTTGACCTTTATAGGATGATACTACCCTAGTGAGGACAATCACTGACCTCAACATTGTCATGGACAGCACAGAGTTTAAGGACTTCAGTCAATTTGTGTCAAGGTAAGGCCCAAAAATGGATTCCAACACGCCCACATTTGATTTAGTTTGACAGTTTTATTACTGTTGTAGTACTCACTATCAATAGTGATCAATATCTTTACTGTCAGGGTATAAAGACACAGTATAGCCTAACTACTTCCTGCTGCACCTCATTTGTAAATGGAAAACGTGAAACCCAGTAACAAGTCTTATTGATGTCCTGCTCCTTAGGACTCTACTACACACCGGGTCAGAGGGCTTGGTTCTGGCCTGTAGGCTCACTGCCCAGAGGGGTATACTATAACATTGTTACCGGTTCAGAGGGCTTGGTTCTGGCCTGTAGCCAGGTCTCTGTCACGCTGTAGCCAGGTCTCTGTCACGATATAGCCAGGTCTCTGTCACGATATAGCCAGGTCTCTGTCACGCTATAGCCAGGTCTCTGTCACGCTATAGCCAGGTCTCTGTCACGCTATAGCCAGGTCTCTGTCACGATATAGCCAGGTCTCTGTCACGATATAGCCAGGTCTCTGTCACGATATAGCCAGGTCTCTGTCACGCTATAGCCAGGTCTCTGTCACGCTGTAGCCAGGTCTCTGTCACGATATAGCCAGGTGTCTGTCACGCTATAGCCAGGTCTCTGTCACGATATAGCCAGGTCTCTGTCACGCTATAGCCAGGTCTCTGTCACGCTGTAGCCAGGTCTCTGTCACGATATAGCCAGGTCTCTGTCACGCTATAGCCAGGTCTCTGTCACAGGTCTCTGTCACGCTATAGCCAGGTCTCTGTCACGCTATAGCCAGGTCTCTGTCACGCTATAGCCAGGTCTCTGTCACGCTGTAGCCAGGTCTCTGTCACGCTGTAGCCAGGTCTCTGTCACGCTGTAGCCAGGTCTCTGTCACGATATAGCCAGGTCTCTGTCACGATATAGCCAGGTCTCTGTCACGCTATAGCCAGGTCTCTGTCACGCTATAGCCAGGTCTCTGTCACGCTATAGCCAGGTCTCTGTCACGCTATAGCCAGGTCTCTGTCACGCTATAGCCAGGTCTCTGTCACGCTATAGCCAGGTCTCTGTCACGCTGTAGCCAGGTCTCTGTCACGCTATAGCCAGGTCTCTGTCACGCTATAGCCAGGTCTCTGTCACGCTGTAGCCAGGTCTCTGTCACGCTGTAGCCAGGTCTCTGTCTTAACGTGCAGTACTAGAGTGTTTATCTGATTTATTTATTTTAATGGGGTACTTAGTGCTGCTGAATACAACATGTTCCTGGTTCTATTGTACCAATACAGTCAGTAGTGGGGTGTTGAACTGCTGAATACAACATGTTCCTGGTTCTATTGTACCAATACAGTCAGTAGTGGGGTGTTGAACTGCTGAATACAACATGTTCCTGGTTCTATTGTACCAATACAGTCAGTAGTGGGGTGTTGAACTTCTGAATACAACATGTTCCTGGTTCTATTGTACCAATACAGTCAGTAGTGGGGTGTTGAACTTCTGAATACAACATGTTCCTGGTTCTATTGTACCAATACAGTCAGTAGTGGGGTGTTGAACTGCTGAATACAACATGTTCCTGGTTCTATTGTACCAATACAGTCAGTAGTGGGGTGTTGAACTGCTGAATACAACATGTTCCTGGTTCTATTGTACCAATACAGTCAGTAGTGGGGTGTTGAACTGCTGAATACAACATGTTCCTGGTTCTATTGTACCAATACAGTCAGTAGTGGGGTGTTGAACTGCTGAATACAACATGTTCCTGGTTCTATTGTACCAATACAGTCAGTAGTGGGGTGTTGAACTGCTGAATACAACATGTTCCTGGTTCTATTGTACCAATACAGTCAGTAGTGGGGTGTTGAACTGCTGAATACAACATGTTCCTGGTTCTATTGTACCAATACAGTCAGTAGTGGGGTGTTGAACTGCTGAATACAACATGTTCCTGGTTCTATTGTACCAATACAGTCAGTAGTGGGGTGTTGAACTGCTGAATACAACATGTTCCTGGTTCTATTGTACCAATACAGTCAGTAGTGGGGTGTTGAACTGCTGAATACAACATGTTCCTGGTTCTATTGTACCAATACAGTCAGTAGTGGGGTGTTGAACTGCTGAATACAACATGTTCCTGGTTCTATTGTACCAATACAGTCAGTAGTGGGGTGTTGAACTGCTGAATACAACATGTTCCTGGTTCTATTGTACCAATACAGTCAGTAGTGGGGTGTTGAACTTCTGAATACAACATGTTCCTGGTTCTATTGTACCAATACAGTCAGTAGTGGGGTGTTGAACTGCTGAATACAACATGTTCCTGGTTCTATTGTACCAATACAGTCAGTAGTGGGGTGTTGAACTGCTGAATACAACATGTTCCTGGTTCTATTGTACCAATACAGTCAGTAGTGGGGTGTTGAACTTCTGAATACAACATGTTCCTGGTTCTATTGTACCAATACAGTCAGTAGTGGGGTGTTGAACTGCTGAATACAACATGTTCCTGGTTCTATTGTACCAATACAGTCAGTAGTGGGGTGTTGAACTGCTGAATACAACATGTGGATCATTTTGTCTGGTCTGACTGAGGATCGGTACTGGCACACGGAATATGGATCAAATTGTCTGGTCTGGCACACGGGATGTGGATCATGTTGTCTGGTCGGACTGAGGATCGGTACTGGCACACGGGATGTGGAAAACTACTGGAGATAATGATTCTCACACAAGTCTGTGGTTGCGTCCCAAGTTGCACCCCATTCCCTATGTAGTGCAGAAATGGGCCCTGGTCAAAAGTAGTGCACTCCATAGGGAATAGGGAGATATTTGGGATGTAGCCTGAGTAGGAGGGCTTTTTAATCATTACTCACATCTCATGTGAACTGCTGACTGGTCTAGCAGAGTGAGGTTCCTGGATGACATGCAGATACAGATACAATAAATACAGGCTGACACCTGGTTGGATTGGAGCTTTTGGAGAGATAAAAACATGGTTTGTTATGTATAAGATGCATATGAGAGCCTACCTTGTTATGGCAGGACGCCTGAAACCGTATGATAAAGGCCCAATAGTACTGTACCACCAGATATACCATCAGAAAATATTCATACATCTTGACCTATTCCACATTTTGTTGTAATACAGCCTAAATTCAAAATAAATTCTACACACACTACCCCATAAATACAGTGAAAACATGTTTTTAGAAAATGTGGCTAATTTATTGAAAATGAAATACAGAAATCAAATTTACATAAATATTATATCTATGATTCTTTATTTAATCAGGGAAAACCCACTGAGGTCTCAGTGCCCTCATTACAACAACCAATACAATGTTAAACAGAACAGCACTCTATACAAAACACACAGTTTATATAAAACCGTCCTCAGCTACTAAGTCTTGACTTGAATTAACAGCCTAAACTGCCCGAGCGGCACCAGAACATCTAATTGTAATTAGTTCTGCAAATTGTTAAAACGTATTTAAAACTAAAAGCAGATTTCCCTAATTCGGTGGAGACCCGAGGAACCTTAAGAGTTAACCAAACCTGTGAACGGGCTTGGTAAATGTTTTTTATACATCAACAACAAAGTTAGTTAAGTTGGAAGATTGTGGAGTAGAGCTTTATAATCAAAACGGGAGTAATGAAGAGATCTACGGGACTTTAGTAAGGACCAGACAACATCTACGGGACTTTAGTGAGGACCAGACAACATCTACAGACTTTAGTAAGGACCAGACAACATCTACGGGACTTTAGTAAGGACCAGACATCTACGGGACTTTAGTAAGGACCAGACATCTACAGACTTTAGTGAGGACCAGACAACATCTACGGACTTTAGTGAGGACCAGACAACATCTACGGGACTTTAGTGAGGACCAGACAACATCTACAGACTTTAGTAAGGACCAGACAACATCTACGGGACTTTAGTAAGGACCAGACATCTACGGGACTTTAGTAAGGACCAGACATCTACAGACTTTAGTGAGGACCAGACAACATCTACGGACTTTAGTGAGGACCAGACAACATCTACGGGACTTTAGTGAGGACCAGACAACATCTACGGGACTTTAGTGAGGACCAGACAACATCTACGGGACTTTAGTGAGGACCAGACAACATCTACGGACTTTAGTGAGGACCAGACAACATCTACGGACTTTAGTGAGGACCAGACAACATCTACGGACTTTAGTGAGGACCAGACAACATCTACGGACTTTAGTGAGGACCAGACAACATCTACGGACTTTAGTGAGGACCAGACAACATCTACGGGACTTTAGTAAGGACCAGACAACATCTACGGACTTTAGTAAGGACCAGACAACATCTACGGACTTTAGTGAGGACCAGACAACATCTACGGGACTTTAGTGAGGACCAGACAACATCTACGGGACTTTAGTAAGGACCAGACAACATCTACGGACTTTAGTGAGGACCAGACAACATCTACGGGACTTTAGTGAGGACCAGACAACATCTACGGGACTTTAGTGAGGACCAGACAACCTTTTGATACAGGATGCAGTGATGAGTATTAAAACTGTCACCTGTGATAAAGTGAAGGCCGCTATGGTAGACGGCATCCAAAGGTTTAAGAGTAGTTGCTGCTGCATTCTGGGAAATGGTGTCACCATAGTCAAGCCCACTTTAAAGCATAACTTTTTAACTAGCTCAAACTGGCCTTCTTTCAGCATTTGTGGGTTCGATTACTGGCTCAAAATGGCCAGAAACAAAGAATTTTCTTCTGAAACTCGTCAGTCTATTCTTGTTCTGAGAAATGAAGGCTATTCCATGCGAGAAATTGCCAAGAAACTGAAGATCTCGTACAACGCTGTGTACTACTCCCTTCACAGAACAGCACAGAACGTCTCTAACCAGAATAGAAAGAGGAGTGGGAGGCCCCGGTTCACAACTGAGCAAGAGGACAAGTACATTACAGTGTCTAGTTTGAGAAACAGACGCCTCAAGTCCTCAACTGGCAGCTTCATTAAATAGTACCCGCAAAACACCAGTCTCAACGTCAACAGTGAAGAGGCGACTCCGAGATGCTGGCCTTCTAGGCAGAGTTGTAAAGAAAAAGCCGTATCTCAGACTGGCCAATAAAAAGACAAGATTAAGATGGGCAAAAGAACACACACTGGACAGAGGAAGATATGGCTTTTTCTTTGCAACTCTGCCTAGAAGGCCAGCATCCTGGAGACGCCTCTTCACTGTTGACGTTGAGACTGAGATCTTCAGTTTCATCAATCTAGCCTTAGCCCAAGCAAAATGTATTTCCTGTAATTTTTCATTAATGTGTGAACCAAGTGTTTGATCTGTCCTTTTATTAGCATGCTTATCTGCAACAGTGTTAAACAGAAAATACAACTAATTTAGGAGGTGATTTGAATCAGAGGCAGAGGACACACCCTCCCTACTAAAGCTATGGGACAACGGTCACTGAGCTCATTAGCAAAGACTCCATTGGCTGTTTGTTCGAATAATATCTATAGTAGTATATTTCTCAGGGTGTTTAATGTTGGGGCTAGTTGGTTTAGTTAGATTTAGCTCAGTACAAATATATTTCAGCCTATCTGATACTCAACCAATACAGATTAAGATCACCCAATATTAATAATTCAGATGTAGCATAGTCAGACCGTAATTCAGACAACTTGCTTGAATTCCCACTAGTGTAATATGGGCATTATTACCAGACATTCAGATTGCTGAGGGACCGAGGTGGAAACAGAAACATTTAACTTGCTCTTTACGAATATGTTGATAGGAGAAAACTGAGGATGGATCAACAACATGGTAGTTACTCCACAATACTAACCTAACTGAGGATGGATCAACAACATGGTAGTAACTCCACAATACTAACCTAACTGAGGATGGATCAACAACATGGTAGTAACTCTACAATACTAACCTAACTGAGGATGGATCAACAACATGGTAGTAACTCCACAATACTAACCTAACTGAGGATGGATCAACAACATGGTAGTAACTCCACAATACTAACCTAACTGAGGATGGATCAACATGGTAGTAACTCCACAATACTAACCTAACTGAGGATGGATCAACAACATTGTAGTAACTCCACAATACTAACCTAACTGAGGATGGATCAACAACATGGTAGTAACTCCACAATACTAACCTAACTGAGGATGGATCAACAACATGGTAGTAACTCCACAATACTAACCTAAATGACAGAGTGAAAAGAAGGAAGCTAATATTCTATAACATGCATTATTTGGGATAAAAAGGATTCTCATGTTAATGATCAACAACCAACTGACAGCTTCAAGAATTAAAATAAATAAATATGTCAAAATATTGTACAATCCAGGTGTGTAAAGCTCTTAGAGACTTTACCCAGAAAGAATGATTGGTGAGAATACCCCCCCCCCCCCACACACACACACAGACGTCTTTAGCCAGTATTCAGTAGTAATCAGAATGTCAGCGTTGATTTGAGAAGCCAGAGTTACAATAATAACTATTTTCAAATTCAAACTTCTGGCATTTACATCAATCAGTCCAAGGCTGCTGCTGCGGGATTTCAGTTCAGATGGAGTCTCTAAAAAAAACCAAGCCAGCCCTACGGTATCTATAATTGGTATAGATGTACGATTTCCCAGGACTGTACCATTAGGCCTTGAACGAGGACGTGACTTAAAACAAGAGTCAATGAGAGTTGTCTGTTGGGGGCCAGGACTGAAGTACCATCACAGGTTTTAGGGATTTCATAATCATTTAAAATGGCAGAGCAGCAGGACCTGTTGATAGTGTTCAGTGATACTGTATGATAATGTGCTGGGTAAATGTGTGATAATGTAGTGCAGTGACTGACTAACAGTGTTTTATGTTTTCCTGCAGAGCGGAGGACAAGAGGGACCTGTTGCTCTTCTTCAGGACCGTCAGGAGGTTCTCTGACAGATGTGAAGACAGACGCAGAACATTCCAGCACTTCCAGGTAGGAGGTCCTTTTACTACTCTGATAGGCCAACAGAAACAAAACTCTCTTCATGTGTGACCCATGTCTGGCACACCTGCCTCAAGGTATTGTCTACCATCCAGGACTGACTGACGGACTGCCGTTAAATACTCCCCTTGTTGCTGTCACAATGGGAGGTCCATATGCTGTAACCTGCATATACATGTTCAAGCTGCAACAACTTAGTCAGACTAGAAACACATTTCCATGAATGCTGAAGCCAGGCACTAAAATTAAAATGAAGATGATAGAGAATGTGTTGAAGGCAAGTCTTACTTTGGCCACATTGAATAACCACAACCAGTATCTGAACTCTATCCTAGTGAGTCCCAGGGAATATCTGGCAAGAATAATAAAATTAAAAAAAGTTTGGAAGTGTAGAAAATCTAGGAATGTTAACGTTAAGCTAGTGTGGCCGGGTCTGCTGACGCTGCCTGGCACTTACAGAGCCTGTTCCAACAAAGTAAGATGAAATGCATTAAGACTGGTTTAGACTGGTTTACACATCCGTCTTTCTATCGTCAACATTTGAACTTATTTAAACCTTTAACCTCAATGCACATAAAGATTAGGAAATTGACTGAACAGTCGTTTCCACTGTCTTTCGTCCAACGTATGACTTCCATAGAGAAACTATAGACTCTGCATTTCTGTATCAACACTTTCTGGGTGGGAAGTGAGATGGTTGCTTTCTGCTGATGTCAGCATGTTCCTAGATGTTATCTGGTCAATGATTTACTGGAAGGGTTCAAAATGGTTCACAACTGGATCTTCTTACCTCAGCCAACCTGTCAAGCTGACAGATGAGTAGTAGTCTCACAGTGCCTGACTTCACACCATATTCTCCTCCTGACTTCACACCATATTCCCCTCCTGACTTCACACCATATTCTCCTCCTGACTTTCACACCATAAATCCCTCCTGACTTCACACCATATTCCCCTCCTGACTTCACACCATATTCCCCTCCTGACTTCACACCATAAATCCCTCCTGACTTCACATCATATTCCCCTCCTGACTTCACACCATAAATCCCTCCTGACTTCACACCATATTCTCCTCCTGACTTTACACCATATTCTCTTTTGAGAATCAGGAATAATTGGAGAAAAGCAGGAGTCCAGGTTAAATGAACAGTGATGCCTGTTTGGACAGACAATGATCTGTTGATGAGAGTAATAGGCTCTGTGTCAATATTACTGTGATCGATAAAGTTGTGATCAATAAAGTTGTGAACATGATCCAATCAACAGGTTCTGTTCCCCTCTGGCTGTTCAATGTGTCAGTATAGAAGCATTTGTAATATTCAACTGTTACCATATCTGTTATACACTGAACAGAAATATAAACTCAACATGCAACAATTGAAGCTATTCTACTGAGTTACAGTTCATATCAGGACATCAGTCAATGGAAATAAGTTAATTAGGCCCTAATTTATGGACTTCACATGACTGGGCAGGGGAGCAGCCATGGATGGGCCTGGGAGGGCATAGGCCCACACACTTGGGAGCCAGACCCAGCCAATCAGAATGAATTTCTCCCCACAAAAGGCCTTTATCATAGACAGAAGTACTCCACAGTTTCATCAGACGATCCTGCAGGTGAAGAAGTGGAGGTCCTGGGCTGGTGTGGTTACATGTGGTCTGCGGTTGTGAGGCTGGTTGGACGTACTGCCAAATCCTCTAAATCAACATTGGAGGCGCCTTATGGTATAGAAATAACATTACATAGTCTGACAACAGCTTTGGTGGACATTCCTGCAGTCAGCATGCCAATTGCACTCTACCTCAAAACTAAAGACATCTGTGGCATTGTGTTGTGACAAAACTGCTCATTTTAGAGTGGACTCAGCACAAGGTGCACCTGTGTAATGATCATTCTGTTTAATCAGCTTCTTGATATGCCACACCTGTCAGGTGGATGGATTATCTTGGCAAATGAGAAATGCTCACTAACAGGGATGTAAACAAATTTGTGCACAACATTTGAGGGAAATAAGCTTTTTGTGTGTTCGGAACATTTCAGGGATCTTTTATTTCAACTCATGAAACATGAGACCAACACTTTACATGTTGCGTTTATATTTTTGTTCAGTTGATAAAGACAATGGTGGATTGTTCCTATATTGACTGGTAGATTATTTAGGATTGTTCCTATATTGACTGGTAGATTATTTAGGATTGTTCCTATATTGGCTGGTAGATTATTTAGGATTGTTCCTATATTGACTGGTAGATTATTTAGGATTGTTCCTATATTGACTGGTAGATTATTTAGGATTGTTCCTATATTGACTGGTAGATTATTTAGGATTGTTCCTATATTGACTGGTAGATTATTTAGGATTGTTCCTATATTGACTGGTAGATTATTTAGGATTGTTCCTATATTGACTGGTAGATTATTTAGGATTGTTCCTATATTGACTGGTAGATTATTTAGGATTGTTCCTATATTGACTGGTAGATTATTTAGGATTGTTCCTATATTGACTGGTAGATTATTTAGGATTGTTCCTATATTGACTGGTAGATTATTTAGGATTGTTCCTATATTGACTGGTAGATTATTTAGGATGTTGAAGTGTGTGTGTGTGTGTGTGTGTGTGTGTGTGTGTGTGTGATATCTGCAAGCATGTTTTATATCAAGATGGGAAAGGACTCTAATTAAATATTGGAAATCAAACTGCAGCGCCATATTGAAAGCATTTTTCTATTTACTTGGAGGATGTAGTGGTCGTGTCTGCCACGTTGGCTGCTCTAAAGGAATAATATTAGCCCAGTAGAAATATCTGCTTCTCTTGCACTTTATTGTTGTTTACAAATTACACTCAAAGGCAAAAGGTTTTTGTTTGGTTGACTTTCATGCATGGACACGTCAAAGCAGGGTTTGATTTTAAAAAGTTAATTTGAACTGTATTCAAATATTAAAAAACCCAGCCAAAGTCGCACACACTTTAAAAAAAAAGTGTACATCATATTAGTTTATTCACATAGGTAATAATTTCTAAATGAGTAATTATGATTGAAAGAAAAGGACTCTTATTCTACCATTTTAATATCAAAGCTTACATTGTTGGGAGCATAGTCACATAAGGTTCACATTACTATAGGCCACGTATACCAAAGATATATTTGTCATCAACTTCTACTTGAGTTGTTAAGTTAAGAACCAGTTTACATGAAGGTAATTCACAGAATTCGGAGGAAAGCCAAAAGCTTGACTCAACGTTTTAAAGAAGTCATAAGTCAAACAGTATGCAAAAGCAAACATTCAAAGAAAGGTGTATTTACAAAGTCTTCTGACTACTTAGCTGATTTGTTCAAGTTACGTTCAAGACCAGTCTAAATGTAAATGAACCTTATAATCCGTTCAAAGCCTTGTGTGAGGCGCTATATCACCAATGTAGCCTAGCTTGCTAAGCCTTGTGTGAGGCGCTATATCACCAATGTAGCCTAGCTTGCTAAGCCTTGTGTGAGGCGCTATATCACCAATGTAGCCTAGCTTGCTAAGCCTTGTGTGAGGCGCTATATCACCAATGTAGCCTAGCTTGCTAAGCCTTGTGTGAGGCGCTATATCACCAATGTAGCCTAGCTTGCTAAGCCTTGTGTGAGGCGCTATATCACCAATGTAGCCTAGCTTGCTAAGCCTTGTGTGAGGCGCTATATCACCAATGTAGCCTAGCTTGCTAAGCCTTGTGTGAGGCCCTATATCACCAATGTAGCCTAGCTTGCTAAGCCTTGTGTGAGGCGCTATATCACCAATGTAGCCTAGCTTGCTAAGCCTTGTGTGAGGCGCTATATCACCAATGTAGCCTAGCTTGCTAAGCCTTGTGTGAGGCGCTATATCACCAATGTAGCCTAGCTTGTTAAAGTGAGATACTAACATTTCAGTCCCAGCTAGTCTTCTGAAAGAGGTTGAGAAAGAGCTGGGCACAATTTTACAGAAGAACGTTCAGACAGAAATGTGATGTATGGTGTAGACATTCAGTCATATAAGATTGTCTTGTCTTTGTCAAGTAGAATAAGGAATCATGTTGGATCTATTCATTACATGGCTGCCTATCCGCATAATAACATTTCACCTGACTGTATACACCCCTGTAGAAGTCGCATGTATTTCTATTAAACCTTTATTTAACCAGGAAGTCGCATTGACGTTAGAACAGAAGACCTCTTTCCCAAGGGAGTTTAGTCTTAGCGGTACTGTCCAACGGGGAGAGACTTGAGGCAGGTGAAGCTGTCGGGGTACTTGGACAGCAGCACTGGGTTCCCATCCAACCTCACCTCCATCAGGTTGGGTCTGATGTAGTATGTGTTGTTGCCCTTACAGAACGTGTCGGAGCTGATATCGGTGATGTTGTTGTTCTGTATGGTAGAGAGAACATGGTTACTTTAGGACCCTCTGATGGTGCCAGCAATAAGCCGTCGGGGTTAGAGGAGAAAACGTCTGGGAACTTTCTCAAAGTTCTCTGATTTTTCAGAAATCCCAGTTGGAGGATTCCCGTAGAAATCATGAGGACATAAGCAGAGAGTGAATCCTCCAGCTGAGTAGCCTCTAACCAGAATTCAAGACCGTATGCATGCCACTGTGTGTGGTACTGACCTGCAGGTGGACAATGCGGACGCTTTCAGGGATCACTGGTACAGCCTCCAGTGCATTGTCTCCCAGAAACAGGTTGATCAGTTTCTCCAGTTTCTGCATGGGGGAAACAGTGACACCAAAATAAACACCCACAGTGCCTTGCAAAGGTATTCATGAATTTCTTCACGTTATTGTGTTACAAAGTGGGATTCAAATGGATTTACTTGTGATTTTTTGTCAACAATCAACACAAAATATTCAGTGATGTCAGTGGAAGAAGTGGATTTATTTCAATAAATGAATAACTAAATATAGTTGTTGCATAAGTATTCAGACCCTTTGTTAGTTCAGGAGTAAAATTTGACTTAACAAATCATATAATAATAAGTTACGTAAACTCACTCTGAAACGACTAACCATTCCTCTGTCCCCATACATATAACATCTATAAGGTCCCTCAGTCAAGTATTGAGTTTCAAGCACAGACCAGGGAGCTTTTCGAAAGTCTCATAAAGAAGGGCAGTGATTGGTAGATGGGAAACAATAACAAATCAGACACTGAGTATCTCTTTAAGCATGATCAAGTTAATAATGATGTATTAAACCACCCAGACACATCAAAGATACCGTCGACCTTAACTGAGCTGCAGGACAGGAAGGAAACTGTTTAGGGATGTTACCATGGGCATTTTAAAATGGCTATAGAGGTCAATGGCTGTGATAGGAGAACTGAGGATGGATCAACATTGTAGTTACTCAACAATACTAACCTAAATGACAGAGTGAAAAGAATCCAAATATACAGAATACAAATATTCCTAAACATCCATCCTGTTTGCAACAAGGCACTAAAGTAATACTGCAAAAGAAAAACATGGCAAATGAATAACATTTTTGGCCTGAATGCAAAGCCTTATGTTTGGGACAAATCCAACACATCACTGAGCAACTGCCTCCTTAATTTCAAGCATGGTGGTGGCTGAGTCATGGTATGGGTATGCTTGGCATCGGCAAGGACTAGCATGGTGGTGGCTGAGTCATGGTATGGGTATGCTTGGCATCGGCAAGGACTAGCATGGTGGTGGCTGAGTCATGGTATGGGTATGCTTGGCATCGGCAAGGACTAGGGAGATTTGGGATGGAGCTAAGCACAGGGAAAACCCTAGAGGGAAAACCGGCTTCAGTCTGCTTTACACCAGCGTCTGGGAGAGGAATTCACTTTTCAGTTGCACAATAACCTACAACTAGGTAAAATCTACACTGGAGTTGCTTACCAAGTAGACTGTGGCCAAGTTAATTTTGACTTAAATCGTCTTGAAAATCTATGGTAAGACTTGAAAATTGCTGTCTAGACATGATCCCAAACATCTTGACAGAGCTTGAAGACATTTTTAATGAATAATGGGCAAATATTGCATAATCCAGACTAACCCAAAAGACTCCCAGCTGTAATCGATGCCAAAGGTCTTTCTAACATGTATTGACTCATGGAGCTGAATACTCATGCAGCCGCTACATGTATTGACTCATGGAGCTGAATACTCATGCATCCGCTACATGTATTGACTCATGGAGCTGAATACTCATGCATCCGCTACATGTATTGACTCATGGAGCTGAATACTCATGCATCCGCTACATGTATTGACTCATGGAGCTGAATACTCATGCATCCGCTACATGTATTGACTCATGGAGCTGAATACTCATGCAGCCGTTACATGTTTGTTATTAAATGTTTTATTATATATTTTAATATCTAGTTTTTCTTCCACTCTGACATTACAGAGTATTTTGTTCAGATTGTTGACAAAAAATAGCAATTCACTGAATTGTAATCCCACCTTGTAATGCAATGTGACGAAATCCAAGGGTGCAGGAGGTTGTCAAGGCAAAGCTCAAATCAGCCACCTAGAGTGCCTCAGCCAAGCACCCAAGGCACATAGCCACTATAACTCAATGGTTTGATTAATGTCAAGCCTGACGAAGACATTTTGGGTTGAAACAATGCACTCAATAAAACAATCTATCTGTATTTCACGTCCTTTCACTTTACCTTGAAGGCGTTGGCCTTGACCCCTTTGGTTCTGAGCTGGTTGTGGTTGGCGTTGAAGGTGGTGAGCTTGCCGGGCAGCATGGGCAGCTTGACCAGTTGGTTCTCAGCCAAATGGAGTTCCTCCAGCAGAGTCAGCTTAGAGAATGCTCCGTCCTCAATCTCTGAGATCAGGTTCCCTGTTAGGTCGATTCTCTTCAGAGTCACTGAGGAAGAAGACAAGAAAACATACTTCTAGAATTGGAATATAACTTAGATCTTAGAATTGACTCTATCTAGATTCAGAATAAACCATGTTGGGTTGATTATTTTCAGGGTCATTGACTTGTCCATTGGAGGTTGCAAACGGCAGTAGTGTTGTTTTATGTAACACAGCACCACTAAGCTATAGGCCTAGCTCTGAGAGAGTTACGCAATATTTAGATTTGGTGTATGCCACACGTACACACAGCGACACAGATGATTTAGAAGCTTCCTTCTGACAGTTAGGCCTTCAAACTTCTGCATTCTAAATGGAAAGCCAAGATGGAGACCTGGAAGAGTTTGCCAAAAATTACATCTCATCAGCTTTTAAATCCAGCTGTGTTTCTACTTATATCAGTGGAGGGCCGGGCCTGGAGGGGCCTGGAGGGGCCTGGAGGGGCGCACATAACATCCACAAACATGTCCAACTTAAGGAAGCATTTAGATATCCACCACATGTCTACAGACCCTCTGCAAGGCCATGAACATGTCCATCTGTTATCTTCATTTATTTATTTCCTGAATGAATTTTCCTCAACATGGTCGTCTTCCAGCTAGTGTATTAGGGAGACTGTGTGAAGAATGTTTGAGAAGGCAGCAAGCCAAAGGAAACGTGATAAACAGAATCACATAGGGTTGCAAAGTACTGTACATTTTTCCCAAAGTTCCCAAGTTTCTATAAATCCCATTTGAAATGATATCTGGATTCTGAAGGTAATAATCAGGCAGGAACCAACTAGGAACTATTCATCCAGGATATCTGAAAACTCCCGGAAATTAGGAACTGTGGGGAAGTTTCTTGGATGTTTCAACCCTACTCACCAATATCTGCAAAGTGTTTATTGGTGATCTTGTTGATCTTGTTGTAGCGGGCGTAGAGGTAGGCAGTCTCCTTGGGCAGGGTGGGCACAGCAGTCATCTCTGGAACAACCTCCTCACAGTAGACGGAGCCAGTCAGACACACACACAGCAGGCATGTGGGTAGCTCTGGGGAGACACAAACCGTTGATTGATTTATTTTCATTTATTTAGATGTCCAGCCTACAGCATATGTAAGGACCTGGATATCATTCTGTTTTATAGAACACTTTTCTACTTTTACAAACTGTCCACATGTTGGGTTAGTTAGTTTAACGGCATGGCCAATGCTCCTCTAGAAGGTAAGTCCTGGTAGCCCAGATATCATGGCTATGTTACTATAATGGAGGCTATAGCCAAATGGTGAGGTCCCCTGCATTTCTCTCCTATAAGTCATGTTTTTAATAGGCTCAGCTGCTGCCTGCTGTACAGAGTAAACAACATGGTCCTGAGTAGACTTGGGTCCAAAAACTATTTGAAATCTTTCAAATACTTTATACATTTAAGCTGTTTGGAGTGTCAGATGGGTGGAATTTGCACGTTTGAGACTTCTATTGGTTTCATTGCAACATCAAAGCTCAATCAAGCACAGCTAAAGTATTTGTAATGATTTCAAATAGTAATTGAACCCAGGTCTGGTTCTGTCCCGGACCCACAGAAAACGCGGACGGACGGACGGATGTGTTGCATGACAGCTTCCAATTAGTCGTGTTCTAACAGGAACATGTGGCTATTAAACAGGGAGAGAGAGGGAGACTCAAGGAGAAGCAGGGAGAGAGAGGGAGACTCAAGGAGAAGCAGGGAGAGAGAGGAGAAGCAGGGAGACTCAAGAGAAGCAGGGAGAGAGAGGAGAAGCAGGGAGACTCAAGGAGAAGCAGGGAGACTCAAGGAGAAGCAGGGAGAGAGAGGGAGACTCAAGGAGAAGCAGGGAGAGAGAGGGAGACTCAAGAGAAGCAGGGAGAGAGAGGAGAAGCAGGGAGAGAGAGGAGAAGCAGGGAGACTCAAGGAGAAGCAGGGAGACTCAAGGAGAAGCAGGGAGAGAGAGGGAGACTCAAGGAGAAGCAGGGAGAGAGAGGGAGACTCAAGAGAAGCAGGGAGAGAGAGGAGAAGCAGGGAGAGAGAGGAGAAGCAGGGAGACTCAAGGAGAAGCAGGGAGAGAGAGGGAGACTCAAGGAGAAGCAGGGAGACTCAAGGAGAAGCAGGGAGGCATGGAACTACAGGGAGATGGAGGGAGGCATGGAACTACAGGGAGATGGAGTTAGGTAGGGTAGGAGAGGGAGGGAGAGTAGGAGAGGAGGCAGGCAGGGAGGGAGGGTAGGAGAGGAGGCAGGCAGGGAGGGTAGGAGAGGAGGCAGGCAGGGAGGGAGGGTAGGAGAGGAGACAGGCAGGATAGGAGAGGTAGCGGGAGAGACATGGAAGAAGAGGCATGTAGCGCTGTAGTCTTACCCGAGGCGTCACCCCCCTCAGCTGGGGCGTTGTCTGGTTCATCAGCAGGCAGGAAGACCATGCTGGAGTCATAGTCCTCTCCCAGCCACAACGCTGCTGCTTCTCTCTAGTGGAGGATAGAGTAACACTGTTAGGGTTAATACTGTAGAGTAACACTGTTAGGGTTAATACTGTAGAGTAACACTGTTAGGGTTAATACTGTTAGGGTTAATACTGTAGAGTAACACTGTTAGGGTTAATACTGTAGAGTAACACTGTTAGGGTTAATACTGTTAGGGTTAATACTGTAGAGTAACACTGTTAGGGTTAATACTGTTAGGGTTAATACTGTTAGGGTTAATACTGTAGAGTAACACTGTTAGGGTTAATACTGTTAGGGTTAATACTGTAGAGTAACACTGTTAGGGTTAATACTGTTAGGGTTAATACTGTAGAGTAACACTGTTAGGGTTAATACTGTAGAGTAACACTGTTAGGGTTAATACTGTTAGGGTTAATACTGTAGAGTAACACTGTTAGGGTTAATACTGTTAGGGTTAATACTGTTAGGGTTAATACTGTAGAGTAACACTGTTAGGGTTAATACTGTTAGGGTTAATACTGTAGAGTAACACTGTTAGGGTTAATACTGTAGAGTAACACTTAGGGTTAATACTGTTAGGGTTAATACTGTTAGGGTTAATACTGTAGAGTAACACTGTTAGGGTTAATACTGTAGAGTAACACTGTTAGGGTTAATACTGTTAGGGTTAATACTGTAGAGTAACACTGTTAGGGTTAATAGTTTATTTTAATGTAGTCATCTCGGTTTCATTTGAAGCATCTTTTTATACGTTGCTTGTTTGTGTCAGTTGCAAAGACATTGGCAACTTTGTATTTCTGGTCAACTTTGTTCTGAAGTTTTTGCCATCACAGAGAAATGGTTAAACCATGTGATTCTATTTGTAGCGTATATCTTCTGTGTATAAAGTGACGCGGGACGTAAAAAAAAGCTCTTAGCTCTTCTACAAGTGGTCTGAGACAAAAGTATTAACAATGGTCTTGGGAAACATCTTGGAGATTTAACGGTGCTCTACGAAGGTTCTAAGGAAGAACTTAGTCTTTAGATGCTTTTTGGAACCATGCCCTGGACAGTAAGCATATGCACTCAATGCAATGCATATGTTTACTGTGGGAGACATTTGCAGCAAATAGACAGACCCCTGAAGACAAGACAATTATTCACACTGTTTGTGTCATCGCTTGTTGTTGTATTTTGGAGAGCACAGTCGTACAATCTCCAGCTTCTCCAGTCATCTGGCAGCTTTTGTTAGCATGGTTCCCCTATAAGAATTGAAAAGTTAAATATTTTGATGCCATGCACCCCAAAGAGAAGTTGCATATTGTCAACCTTGCTCTCCAGGTGTCTGCCTGCTGACTCCCCCAGTCCTTGAGATCTGTTTAACCCTGAACTATGTAGCCACTGGTTGTCATCTGGCGTTGAGCCCAGCAGATTGTAGCATGCAACAGTCAGGCCTTTCCAGGTGTTCAACTGCCTGCTGAAATAATTACTCCCCCAGTTCTCCAGGCTCTGAGCCCTGACCCCTTGGCAGCTGTAGCAGGTCTGCTGTTTGGATAGGAGTTCTCTAGACTGGAACCAACCTCCATTCTGACGAGGCTTTGGAATGTTACCTAACCATTGTTGGAATATTCAAGGAATGTTGTGTTTGCTGGGTGGACCCTGAGCTTCAGAACCAGGGCTTCAGAACCAGGGCTTCAGAACCAGGGCTTCAGAACCAGGGCTGCTGTTTGGATGGGAGTTCTTCAGACTGGAACCAACCTCAGTTCTATTCTGTTCTGCTGGAGCCTTGGAATGTAAGCCTACATAATGTTCACAGAACATTCAAGGCCTGAGCTTTTGGCCCCTTGGCAGGAGGAGGAGCAGGGTCCCTTGGCAGGAGGAGGAGCAGGGTCCCTTGGCAGGAGGAGGAGCAGGGTCCCTTGGCAGGAGGAGGAGCAGGGCCCCTTGGCAGGAGGAGGAGCAGGGCCCCTTGGCAGCAGGAGGAGAAGGGCCCCTTGGCAGCAGGAGGAGCAGGGCATCATGGCAGGAGGAAAAGCAGGGCCCCTTGGCAGGGGGAGGAGCAGGCCCCCTTGGCGGCAGGAGGAGAAGCAGGGCCCCTTGGCAGCAGGAGGAGCAGGGCTGCTGTTTGTATGGGAGTTCTCTAGACTGGAACCTCAGACCGGGCTGCTGTTTGTATGGGAGTTCTCTAGACTGGAACCTCAGTTACCTTTGTAGCTTCAAGCACACACACACTTACACACACCAACTGATTGATGGACTGCTGAATAATGTAAATGAATTACTTTGTTTGCCCTTTTCAGTATTATGTCTATCTCTGATAAGCTACCTGGGAAAGGGCAGAAAATAGCCCATAAAATATATATAAAGCCTTAGAAAAAAGGTTAATGAAATCAATAACTTGCTAACATCAAATAACATTCTTATATTAGCCATTTCTGAGACTCACTTAGATAATTAATTTGATACAGCAGTAGCAATACAAGGATATAACTTATATATTCAGAGCCATATCCCTGTAATGCTTCTAGAAGATCTCATGTCAAGTGTTATTGAAGTGCTGTGGTTTCAGGTTCACCTGCCTCATCTTAAGCCTATTATTTTAGGGTGTTGCTATTGGCCACCAAGTGCTAACAGTCAGTATCTAAATAATGTGTGAAATACTTGATAGTGTATGTGATGTAAACAGAGAGCTGTACTTTCTTGGGGACCTGAATATCGACTGGTTGTCATCAAGCTGTCTGCTCAAGAGGAAGATTCTCACTGTAACCAGTGCCTGTAATCTGGTTCAGGTTATAAATCAACCCACCAGGGTGTTACAAACACTACAGGAACAAATATTGATCACATTTACTGTAGAACTTGTTCTAAAGCTGTATCCGTACGCATTAGATGAAGTGATAAATATATAGTGGTTATATCCAGGAAAGACAAAGTTCCAAAAGCTGGGCCTAAAATAGTGTATAAGATCATATAAAATATTTAGCTGTGACTCTTATGTGATTAATAAGGAGCATCCAGACGCTGCAATTTATGAAATTGCTTCTTCCAATTATTGATAAACATGCACCTGTTAAGAAACTGACACTTGTATGGTTGAAAGAGATGGGGCAAAAGGAGTAGCTAATAAGTCTGGCTGTACATCTGACTGGCTGACTTCCTGCACACGGAGAAACTATGTGACTAAACTCAACAAAAAGAAGAAACTGTATTATGAAGCCAAATTCAGCTCAGTCTTTAATTCATGTCTTATTCATCAGAAAACCATTTTGATTTTGCCAATTATTTTTATGATTACTTCAATGCAAAAGGAAATGCCAAGAACGAACAGTGAGGGGAAAAAAATGAATCATGAAAGAAAGTTGTAAGTTTGAATTTTGTGAAGTTAGTGTGGGAGAGGTGGAAAAATGTATTGATCAATAATGACAACCTCCTGTCATTGACAACTTCGATGGAAAGCTACTGAGGATGGTAGCTGACTCTATAGACACTCCTATCTGTCATATCTTTAATCTGAGCCTAGAGGAAAGTGGAGGGAAGCCAAAGTCATTCCGCTACCCAAGAATGGTAAAGGGCCTCTACTAACAACCAACCTAAACAAATTAACATACTTTCAGCATACTTATAGAGAAGGGCACTCAACATGTACTGCACTGACACAATTGACTGATGACTGGTTGAAAGAAATGTATAATAAGCAGATTGTGGAGCTGTACTGTTAGATTTCAGTGCAGCCTTTGATATTATTGACCACAACCTGTTGTTGAGAACTTGTCTTATGGCTTTTCAACCTCTGTCATATCGTGGATTCAGAGCTATCTATCTTTTAGAACCCAAAGGGTTTTCTTTAATGGAAGCTTCTCTAATGTCAAACATGTAAAGTGTGGTGTTCTGCAGGGCAGCTCTTTTAGCTCACTACTCTTTTCTATTTTTACTAATGACCTGCCACTGACATTAAACAAATCCTGTGTGTCCATGTATGCTGATAATTTTGGAAGTTCAAAATAGTTTGCATAGTCAACTTACACAAGGCACTGACACACACACTTAGCCCACTAGACATGCCACCAGGGGTCTTTTCACTGGCTCCAGGTCCAGAAGGAAGCGTACAGTATTATAAAGAGCCATGATTGCATGGAACTCCCCTCCATCTCATATAGTGCAGAGTAAACAGCAACACCTCACTGCTCAACGCCTCTCCCCATGACCTAATTTCTGTGTGTATGTACTGACATGTATATTTAATGTAAAGTATTTCGTATTCGTTATGTGTCGGAGCCAAGTAAGACTAGCTGTAGCCATTCCAGGAACGTTAACTGTCCTAAGCTTTGGCTCCTTGGCAGCCAGACCGGGTCTTCTGATTGGATGGAAGTTCTACTAGAGCAGTGGCTGTGCTGTGCTGTGCTGTGCTGTGCTGTGCTGTGCTGACTAATCATAATCACTATGAGTCTGGACTCATACAGACAGACAGCCCAGCTGTTAGACTTTGACTGGGGGGAGAGGAATTAGACTGGGCCATACACAGGCTTCTTCCAAATGGGCCTGTTTTTATTGAAATGGGACTTAGTCCAATGGCTATGGTTTGATTTCTCAAATAAGGGGAAGAAAAGGTATTATGCTATAAGAATATTAATCAAGAGGTGGAACAATTTAAGTGCTACTGACAAACTAATGTAATGCACTCAAGTCTTGTAGATCAGTTGTTATTGCTGAGGCATTGTATGAATAAACCAATGTTTGCATAAACAAAAGTTGGATGTTCAAAAGGAAAGTTGATTATTAGTATTCAAAGTATAAAATCATACATTTGTAAGTATTTGCCTCTACTTACGTAGATACAAATATATTGAATATAACATTTATCCATTTATTGTATCATTAGAAAAAATATAATTAAATACATCTTTAAATAATAATGTTATTAAATAAATCCCAGCTACAACCTTGCAAGATGTTTGAAATTACTTGATTTAATCAAACTGAGGTGGTATATTTAAGTGTATTAGAAGTATAACTTACTATTAACTATTATTAGTCATTAATCAATACTTGAAAATAAAGGTGGTCAAGTCAGTTTATAGCCTACCTTAGACCTCCTTGCTTCCAGATAGGCTTCTCTATTGAACAATACATCCTGTTGTTCCAGTCTGAGTGTTGATTCCTGGTTAAAGTGTTTCCCAGTCGAGCAGAGCACCCATGGTGACAGTATTATAGAGAAGAGTAATAACACTCTCAGAGTTCCCATCGTGTTACTGTGTGTGTTTGTGGTGTGTTCAGTAGCTGCTGTGAGGAGGCAGTGCAGGCTGTGGGCTAGTAGTAGTAGTGGGCTGTGCGTAAAATGTCATCTGTAAAATCTGTATTTAAAGCCTGCACAAGTAGCTTCCAGGCGATTCTTGAAGCATGGGAGAGTTTATGGAACAGACTTTAACCCTTTGTTTGCCTATTCAGACTCTGGGAGAAACCTCTTCTCCACACTGCTGCTACTGCTAGTCTGGTGGTGCTTAGGTTGGGAATGGCTGTGTGTGTGGTGTTGAGAATGGCTGTGTGTGTGGTGTTGAGAATGGCTGTGTGTGTGGTGTTGAGAATGGCTCCAACAATAACTGATTTATCTAGCATACATTTTTATAAGCTGTTTTTCAGCAGCGTTTCCCAGGCTCTGATCTGAGTAATGGGACATTATCTTATTATAAATGGGACATTATCTTATTATAAATGGGACATTATCATCCTTACGAGATTAATTTATGAGATTAGAATTGGAAGGATCTCACAGTTTAGAAAGTGGTGTAGCAATATTTTCTAAGTGATGTAGCTAGTATTTTCCATAGAATAATTCATTAGCCGCGGTCTAAGGACCTGGATCGCAGTGTTGCGGCTTCACTACAGCCTGGGGTTTGATCTCCCAGCCGTGACCGGGGAGACCCAGGAGGCGGTGCACAATTGGCCCAGCGTCGTCCGGGTTAGGGGAGGGTTTGCCTTGGGGAGATTTTCTTGCCTCATTGCGCTCTAGTGACTCCTTGTGGCAGGCCGGGCACCTGCAGGCTGATTTCTGTTGTCAGTTGAACAGTGTTTCCTCCGACACATTTGTTCGGCTGGCTTCCGGGTTAAGCCAGCGGGTGTTAAGTGCGGTTCTGTCACGCTCGGGTGTGTATAAGGACCAAGGCATCATTTATTAACGAATAAACTAGACTTAGTATCGAACTATACAAAACAACAACTATACATATAACAAAAGCGAAACACATCGAACACGGGACTGAAGACAATGAACCAGGCCTATGGAGTGGGACATACACATATAAGTAGGATCCCTAATTAGAGACAATGCAATGCAGCTGCCTCTAATTAGGGATCCCACACACAACACCACACAGACGTAGAACATATAGAACTGCCAGACTCTGACCGTATAATTATAGAGAAGCAATAGGCTTCTCTATGGCCAGAGCCTGACAGGTTTGGCGGGTCATGTTTCGGAGGACGCATGACTTGACCATCGCCTCTCCCAAGCCCGTTGGGGAGACAAGATAGTAATCACAAAGAAGGGGCAAAAATAATTCATTAGCCTAGCAGGTATGGGAGTTTGGTGTAGATTTGATATTGGAGGGGAAAATGCTGTTATGACAGTCCCAAGCCAATATATTTACCAGGAGTGGACTGTCCTAGTAGATCTGAGAGCTGTGTAAAGCACCAGACTATTGATGTTTCTGGAGCCAGCAGGTGAACACTTTATCTGGCTACCCAGACTCCTTGCTCCAGCCAAACGCTACGCCACGCCACGCCTACAAACATTAGTTTCTTCTCTGCAATGAGTCTGGATCTGAGTACCTCCCCAACGATTTCTAAAACGCAAACGCATTCTAACCATTCTGATTGGAATTATCCAATCGCTTGTACGACACCTATCATTTTGATGTCACCACAAACGACTTCAATGATGGCAGTCTCAAGACTGAAGTATGTAGCAAGCAAACACAGGCCCTGGTGTTAATGATTCTAGCAGTGGGGATGGGAGGGCAGTTACTCAGCCTGTTGGATATATACAATTGTAACGAGTGCGCTGAGAGTCGGGAAGCAAGTACAATAATAATAATAATACAATGAACAAAACATGAAACACGAACAACGCACAGACAGAAAGCCGTAACCGTAACAACAACACCTGAGGAATGAACCAAGGAACACTGACATGGAACAGAGCCAATAACACCTGAGGAAAGAACCAAGGAACACTGACATGGAACAGAGCCAATAACACCTGAGGAAAGAACCAAGGAACACTGACATGGAACAGAGCCAACAACACCTGAGGAAAGAACCAAGGAACACTGACATGGAACAGAGCCAATAACACCTGAGGAAAGAACCAAGGAACACTGACATGGAACAGAGCCAATAACACCTGAGGAAAGAACCAAGGAACACTGACATGGAACAGAGCCAATAACACCTGAGGAAAGAACCAAGTAGTAGAGTACCCTCCTAGTAGAGGCGTTTTAGTAGAGTACCCTCCTAGCAGAGGCGTTTTAGTAGAGTACCCTCCTAGTAGAGGCGTTTTAGTAGAGTACCCTCCTAGTAGAGGCGTTTTAGTAGAGTACCCTCCTAGTAGAGGCGTTTTAGTAGAGTACCCTCCTAGTAGAGGCGTTTTAGTAGAGTACCCTCCTAGTAGAGGCGTTTTAGTAGAGTACCCTCCTAGTAGAGGAGTCTCACTACTGAGCTGTATCCAGCTGCTGGAACCTGGAAGGTAGATGGATGGACTAGGACTGCTTCTCCAGAGCTGTAGCTAGCAAGATATCCAGTTTCCCCTCTGTATCTGTTCTGTGAATCCTGTGCATTGTTATCGGCACCAGACGGGTTTAAATACAATAAAAATACCAAAGAACACCTCCTATATAAACAAAACCGTTTTGTAGCAGTGAAGGTTTTAAAGCAGAACATGAGAACATGTGAAAGACACACGCAGATACACTCCTCCTCTTCCTCTCTGCACCTTAAGACAAGAAGGAAAGAGGGCCCCAGAAATCAACATTCAAGGAATGGAAACAAGGGGAGTGAAACTGAGGAAGTACTATTAAAGGGGTTGTAGTACTTAAGAAGGACCTGTAAAAATTCACTATGCTGGGAAGTGTGCCAATAAATACCATTTGTACTGTTGCTCATTTTCTGTTCTACCTCTTGTCTTCCAGGGTGGTATTTCAGCATGACAGGGAGAGTTAGAGCCAAACCTGGGTTTTCTCTAGTCTGCCTGGAGTGTCAGATGGGCAGGGTTTGCAGTTTTGGGACCTTTGTATTTGCTCCCCAAACTGACAGGCAAGCTCAATCGAGCACCGGTAAAGTATTTGAAATAGTATTTGAACCCAGGTCTGAAGCAGACCAGGCAGCCCAGACAAGGCCACGCCCATGGACGTTTGTTTTTTTCCTCCCAACCCTTCTAGAATGAGAACACATTCGGGTCGTCTGATTGGTCCCAGAAACCGATGGTTTAGGCCAGTGCCAGAACACACATGGGTGAAGCAGCGTTTCGAAGTACGTAATTGGCTTTGATACATTGGTTTGATACGATTGGTTAGAGAAGATCCAATCGCTGATGACGTTTTCACCATAAACAACGTCACCCAAACAACTTTCAATGATGGCAGTCTCAGAGTAAAGTAGTATCACACGACAGAGCTGAGGAACAATGATGGCAGTCTCAGAGTAAAGTAGTATCACACGACAGAGCTGAGGAACAATGATGGCAGTCTCAGAGTAAAGTAGTATCACACGACAGAGCTGAGGAACAATGATGGCAGTCTCAGAGTAAAGTAGTATCACACGACAGAGCTGAGGAACAATGATGGCAGTCTCAGAGTAAAGTAGTATCACACGACAGAGGAACAATGATGGCAGTCTCAGAGTAAAGTAGTATCACACGACAGAGGAACAATGATGGCAGTCTCAGAGTAAAGTAGTATCACACGACAGAGCTGAGGAACAATGTAAGAGTTGTCAGGTTAACAACCACTAGCGGAGTTTGTCTACGATACATCACCTTGAATCAGCCTGGCTTTTACACACTAACTTACTTATGGGTTGTAACTTTTTTATTTTTAACGTTTCACCACATTATCTATTAATTGACAGTTATTATTGGACAGAATCACTGTCTGTACTTGTCCAATGAGAAACAAGCTGCTGCTGCTGGATCACTTCAGGTCTTTGATGTCTTCTGTTATGAATAGTCTGTCAGTATTGTATTGAATAGTCTGTCAGTATTATAGGTATGAATAGTCTGTCAGTATTATAGGTATGAATAGTCTGTCAGTATTGTATTCAATAGTATGTCAGTATTATAGGTATGAATAGTATGTCAGTATTGTATTGTATTGAATAGTATGTCAGTATTAAAGGTATGAATAGTATGTCTGTATTGAATAGTATGTCAGTATTATAGGTATGAATAGTATGTCAGTATTATAGGTATGAATAGTATGTCAGTATTATAGGTATGAATAGTCTGTCAGTATTTTTGGTATGAATAGTATGGCAGTATTGTTGGTATGAATAGTATGGCAGTATTATTGGAATCTGGACAGAAACTGGTGGAAGATGAGTAGCTAGATTTCCTGTAGGATGGAGTTTAGCTGAGATTAGGTTATGATGAGAACACATCTGTAGAATGCACACACAGCTTTGTACTTCTATACTTGTGAAGACCTGTTGGGGAACAACAATTGATTCCCATGTAAAATCCTATTTTCTCTAACCCGTAGTCCTCAGGTAATAAGCCATGTGTCCTCCGAAACACAACCCTGTCAAGCCGCACTGCTTCTTGACACACTGCTAGCTTAACCCGGAAGCCAGCCGCACAAATGTGTCGGAGGAAACACCATCCAGCTTGCGACCGCCTGGCCCGCCACAAGGAGTCACTAGAGCGCGATGGGACAAGGAAATTCCTCCCGGCCAAACCCTCTCCTAACCTGGACGACGCTGGGCCAATTGTGCGCCGCCTCCTGGGTCTCCTGGTCATGGCAGGCTGTGACACAGCCTGGGATCAAACCAGAGTCTGTAATGACGCCTCAAGCACTGCAATGCAGTGCCTTAGATCGCTGCGCCACTCGGGAAGCTCCAAGAAGGCATTTCTGGCAAAAAACACATTTTGATTAAAAAACAAAATGTACGTTCAAATGCCTCCTGTGATGTAGTGACACACGACATACTGTACGCCTAGTTTCCTGAAACTAATCACATTT
This sequence comes from Thymallus thymallus, assembly GCA_023634145.1. Classification (NCBI taxonomy): domain Eukaryota; kingdom Metazoa; phylum Chordata; class Actinopteri; order Salmoniformes; family Salmonidae; genus Thymallus; species Thymallus thymallus. The sequence goes on from CM042410.1 coordinate 2,756,571, forward strand.
AAGAGCGCACATCTTTTTTTGCGGCAGTGCTGCCTGCCGGCAATAATCGTCTCTGATTTATTGAGAGATTCAAGGAGCTATCATTGTTAAGTAACGTAGTAGATGCAAGCATTGAATATTTAACCTTCATGCACTTCAAAATAAATGTTGTAACTTTGTCCCAGAACCATTTAAATGCAGGGCACTCCTACATCATATGAATGAATATAACCTGATTTAAGGGACATAGTGAACAGTTGGGAGCAAAACTTAATGTATAAGTCGATGGGTTGGATTACGGGATGCCAAGGTCATATTTTTCCATATTCTGTTCCAGTTATAAAGGGTTGTTCATAATCACTTAGATCTGTGGACCATACTTTTTTATTGGCTAGCCCAGAATATGAGCTTTCCAAAGGTTGTTTATACAGCGGGTGAAATAAGTATTGAACATTTTTCTCAGTAAATATATTTCCAAAGGTGCTATTGACATGACATTTTCACCAGATGTTGGTAACAACCCAAGTAATCCATACATACAAAGAAACCAAAACAAATAAGTTCAGAAATTAAGTTATGTGAAATGACACAGGGAAAAAGTATTGAACACACTTACTAATATTTATTTAATACTTTGTACAAAAGCCTTTGTTGGTAATGACAGCTTCAAGACGCCTCCTGTATGGAAAAACTAGTCGCATGCATTGCTCTGGTGTGATTTTGGCCCATTCTTCCACACAAACAGTCTTCAAATATTGAAGGTTCCGTGGGCCTCTTCTATGAATCTTGATCTTCAGTTCTTTCCATAGATTTTCAATGGGATTTAAGTCAGGTGATTGGCTGGGCCATTCTAGCAGCTTTATTTTCTTTCTTTGAAACCAATTGAGAGTTTCCTTGGCTGTGTGTTTGGGATCATTGTCTTGCTGAAATGTCCACCCTCGTTTCATCTTCATCTTCATCATTTCATCTGGCAGCAGATTTTTGTCAAGAATGTCTCGGTAAATTTGCCCATTCATCCTTCCTTCAATTATGTGAAGTTTGCCAGTACCATTTGCTGAAAAGCAGCCCCACACCAGGATGTTCCCACCTCCAAACTTCACTGTTGGTATGGTGTTTTTAGGGTGATGTGCAGTGCCATTTCTCCTCCAAACATGGTGTGTATTATGACATCCAAACAGTTCAATTTTGCTCTCATCTGACCACACTATATTCTCCCAGTATTTCACTGGCTTTTCCAAATGTTGTGCAGCAAACTTTAAACGAGCTTCAACATGCTTTTTTTTCAGCAATGGAGTCTTGCATGGTGAGCGTGCATACAGGCCATGGCGGTGGAGTGCATTACTTACTGTTTTCTTTGAGACAACAGTACCTGCTAATTGCAGGTCTTTTTGAAGCTCTCCTCAAGTGGTCCTTGGCTCTTGGACAACTCTTCTGATTATTCTTTTCACTCCTGTCAGAAATCTTGCGAGGAGCACCTGGTCGAGGCAAATTTATGGTGAAATTATTGTCTTTCCACTTCCGTATTATGGCCCCAACAGTGCTCACTGGAACATTCAGAAGCTTAGAAATGCGCCTATAACCAATGCCATCATTATGTTTTGCAACAATTAGGTTGCGAAGGTCTTGAGACAGCTCTTTGCTTTTACCCATCACGAGACGTGTCTTGTGTGACACCTTGGCAATGAGACCTTTTTGTAGGCCATCAGTTGGGACTGAACCAGCTGATATTAATTTGCACTGACAGGGGGCTGGATTGCTTTTTAATTACTGATAGTTTTCAGCTGTTGTCTTGGCTTTCCATGCCTTTTTGCCCCTCCCTTTCTTCATGTGTTCAATACATTTTCCCTGTGTCATTTCACATTATTACGCATAACTTAATTTCTGAACTTATTTGTTTTGGTTTCTTTGTATGTATGGATTACTTGGGTTGTTACCAACATCTGGTGAAAATGTAACGTCAATAGCACCTTTGGAAATATATTTACTGAGAAATATGGTGACGTGTTCAATACTTATTTCACCCGCTGTATATTCTAGTGATCAGTCTTTTCGGGAGCCCAGATAATTTTTGTAATAAATCCCATCATTGGATGGTTTGGTAGTTGGGTTTCCAAAGGGACGTTGTAAATATAGAAAACATTTCTATATTTGCCTGGTAATGTGTATGTGACTTTCACATCTTGGAATGTTATCAAACCATTACTGTACATGATATCGGCAAGGATATGGATTCATCATTTTGACCATTGGGGGGGATGCAAAAGGCCGCTTTCCAGATCGCAAAACATTATTGTGAATATTGGAGTTTGGGCATGCCATTTTGATTCCCAATTACATTGTCTTTCAATTTTGAACCAAATAGAACTTCTATGAGCAATAATAGGACCAAAGTGTAGTTTACATTGTTTAAGGGATATATCAGTGAAGACCACCTCTTCCAGGGCATATTTCTCTCTATACTCAGCCAGGGGGCGGAAGAATCATGTCTAAACCAATTTAAATTTGGTACAGATAGTCGTCCTACCTCTTTCCCTTTTATAGGTTTGTTAATTTGATCCGTGATTGCTTACCTTACATTTAGAAACCGCACTATGGATTTTTCCCTAATACTCCGAAGTGGGAGACAAGGGAAGCATTGAACTACAGAAATTCAGGCGTGGCAATATATTCATTTTTACAGTAGATACTCTGCCGGTTAAAGCAACTGAGATACAGTGGGGAGAACAAGTATTTGATACACTGCCGATTTTGCAGTTTTTCCCACTTACAAAGCATGTAGAAGTCTGTAATTTTTATCATAGGTACACTTCAACTGTGAGTGACGGAATCTAAAACAAAAATCCAGAAAATCACATTGTATGATTTGTAGTGAATTAATTTGCATTTTATTGCATGACATAAGTATTTGATACATCAGAAAAGCAGAACTTAATATTTGGTACAGAAACGTTTTTTTGCAATTACAGAGATCATACGTTTCCTGTAGTTCTTGACCAGGTTTGCACACACTGCAGCAGGGATTTTGGCCCACTCCTCCATACAGATCCTTCAGGTTTCAGGGCAATACGGACTTTCAGCTCCCTCCAAAGATTTTCTATTGGGTTCAGGTCTGGAGACTGGCTAGGCCACTCCAGGACCTTGAGATGCTTCTTACGGAGCCACTCCTTAGTTGCCCTGGCTGTGTGTTTCGGGTCGTTGTCATGCTGGAAGACCCAGCCACGACCCATCTTCAATGCTCTTACTGAGGGAAGGAGGTTGTTGGCCAAGATCTCGCGATACATGGGCCCCATCCATCCTCCCCTCAATACGGTGCAGTCGTCCCGTCCCCTTTGCAGAAAAGCATCCCCAAAGAATGATGTTTCCACCTCCATGCTTCAAGGTTGGGATGGTGTTCTTGGGGTTGTACTCATCCTTCTTCTTCCTCCAAACACAGCGAGTGGAGTTTAGACCAAAATGCTCTATTTTTTTCTCGTCAGACCACATGACCTTCTCCCATTCCTCCTCTGGATCATCCAGATGGTCATTGGCAAACTTCAGACGGGCCTGGACATGCGCTGGCTTGAGCAGGGGGACCTTGCGTGTTCTGCAGGATTTTAATCCATGACGGCGTAGTGTGTTACTAATGGTTTTCTTTGAGAATGTGGTCCCAGCTCTCTTCAGGTCATTGACCAGGTCCTGCCGTGTAGTTCTGGGCTGATCCCTCACCTTCCTCATGATCATTGATGCCCCATGAGGTGAGATCTTGCATGGTGCCCCAGACCGAGGGAGATTGACCGTCATCTTGAACTTCTTCCATTTTCTAATAATTGCGGCAACAGTTGTTGCCTTCTCACCAAGCTGCTTGCCTATTGTCCTGTAGCCCATCCCAGCCTTGTGCAGGTCTACAATTTTATCCCTGATGTCCTTACACAGCTCTCTGGTCTTGGCCATTGTGGAGAGGTTGGAGTCTGTTTGATTGAGTGTGTGGACAGGTGTCTTTTATACAGGTAATGAGTTCAAACAGGTGCAGTTAATACAGGTAATGAGTGGAGAACAGGAGGGCTTCTTAAAGAAAAACTAACAGGTCTGTGAGAGCCGGAATTCTTACTGGTTGGTAGGTGATCAAATACTTATGTCATGCAATAAAATGCAAATTAATTATTAAAAAAATCATACAATGTGATTTTCTGGATTTTTGTTTTAGATTCCGTCTCTCACAGTTGAAGTGTACCTATGATAAAAATTACAGACCTCTACATGCTTTGTAAGTAGGAAAACCTGCAAAATCGGCAGTGTATCAAATACTTGTTCTCCCCACTGTATTAGTCTACGGAGGTTGGATTGAATTGATTTGAGCGTTCTGTTAAAGTTTGAGGCGATGTTTTATCTAAAAAGGAAATGTATCTATTCCTCAACAAAAATGGGGATTCTGTAAGTAGATGGAGTCCTAGATTGGGGTCTTGAGAGGAAGTAGGGTAGATTTGGTTAGATTTTTTTTGTAACTTAAGATGGATCTGAATTTTTCTATGATCTTCAAAGATTTTGGGAGGCATTGTGAAGGCCATGCGGCTGGCCATGCTTTCCACCTGGCTACCCCTACCCCGGCCAACAGCTCTGTACCCCCCGCAGCAACCTGCCCAAGCCCCTCCCGCTTCTCCTTCACCCAAATCCAGACAGCTGATGTTCTGAAAGAGCTACTAAATCTGGACCCCTACAAATCTGCTGGGCTAGACAATCTGGACCCTCTCTTTCTAAAATTATCCGCCAAACTTGTTGCAACACCTATTACTAGCCTGTTCAACCTCTCTTTCGTATCGTCTGAGATCCCTAGAGATTGGAAAGCTGCCGCGGTCATCCCCCTCTTCAAAGGGGGAGACACTCTAGACCCAAACTGTTATAGACTTATATCCATCCTGCCCTGCCTTTCTAAAGTCTTCGAAAGCCAAGTTAACAAACAGATAACTGATCCCACCGTACCTTCTCTGCTATGCAATCTGATTTCCGAGCTGGTCATGGGTGCACCTCAGCTACGCTCAAGGTACTGAACGATATCATAACCGCCATCGATAGAAGACAGTACTGTGCAGCTGTCTTCATCGACCTGGCCAAGGCTTTCGTCTCTGTCAATCACCGCATTCTTATTGGCAGACTCAACAGCCTTGGTTTCTCAAGTGACTGCCTTGCCTGGTTCTCCAACTACTTCTCAGACAGAGTTCAGTGTGTCAAATTGGAGGGCCTATTGTCCGATCCTCTGGCAGTCTCTATAGGGATGCCACAGGGTTCAATTCTTGGGCCAACCCTTTTCTCTATATACATCAACGATGTCGCTCTCGCTGATGGTGACTCTCTGATCCATCTCTACGCAGACGACACCATTCTGTATACATCTGGCCCCTCCTTGGACACTGTGTTTACTAACCTTCAAACAAGCTTCAATGCCATACAACACTCCTTCCGTGGCCTCCAACTGCTCTTAAACGCTAGTAAAACTAAATGCATGCTTTTCTATCGAACGCTGCCCGCACCCGCCCACCGGACTATCATCACTACTCTCGACGGGTCCGACTTAGAATATGTGGACTCCTACAAATACCTAGGCGTCTGGTTAGACTGTAAACTCAACTTCCAGACTCACATCAACCATCTCCAATCCAAAATTAAATCCAGAATTGGCTTCCTATTTCGCAAACAAAGCCTCCTTCACTCATGCTGCCAAACATGCCCTTGTAAAACTGACTATCCTACCGATCCTTGATTTCGGCGATGTCATTTACAAATTACAAACTGTATGCTTTACAAACTGTATGCTCTCGTTGGCTGGCCTTCATTATATATTCGTCGCCAAACCCACTGGCTCCAAGTCATCTATAATTCTTTATTAGGTAAATCCCCGCCCTATCTCAGCTCACTGGTCACCATAGCAACACCCACCCGTAGCATGCGCTCCAGCAGGTATATCTCACTGGTCACCCCCAAAGCCAACACCTCCTTTGGCCGCCATTCCTTCCAGTTCTCTGCTGCCAATGACTGGAACGAATTGCAAAAATCCTTGAAGCTAGAGGTTCCTATCTCCCTCACTAACTTTAAGCATCAGCTGTCAAAGCTGCTTATCGATCACTGCACCTGTATATAGCCCTTCTGTAAATAGCCCACACTACTACAGTGGGGAGAACAAGTATTTGATACACTGCCGATTTTGCAGGTTTTCCTACTTACAAAGCATATAGAGGTCTGTAATTTTTATCATAGGTACACTTCAACTGTGAGAGACAGAATCTAAAACAAAAATCCAGAAAATCAAATTGTATGATTTTTAAATAATTAATTTGCATTTTATTGCATGACATAAGTATTTGATCACCTACCAACCAGTAAGAATTCCGGCTCTCACAGACCTGTTAGTTTTTCTTTAAGAAGCCCGCCTGTTCTCCACTCATTACCTGTATTAACTGCACCTGTTTGAACTCGTTACCTGTATAAAAGACACCTGTCCACACACTCAATCAAACGGACTCCACACACTCAATCAAACAGCTGTGTAAGGACATCAGGGATACAATTGTAGACCTGCACAAGGCTGGGATGGGCTACAGGACAATAGGCAAGCAGCTTGGTGAGAAGGCAACAACTGTTGCCGCAATTATTAGAAAATGGAAGAAGTTCAAGATGACGGTCAATCTCCCTCGGTCTGGGGCACCATGCAAGATCTCACCTCGTGGGGCATCAATGATCATGAGGAATGTGTGGGATCAGCCCAGAACTACACGGCAGGACCTGGTCAATGACCTGAAGAGAGCTGGGACCACAGTCTCAAAGAAAACCATTAGTAACACACTGCGCCGTCATGGATTAAAATCCTGCAGCGCACGCAAGGTCCCCCTGCTCAAGCCAGCGCATGTCCAGGCCCGTCTGAAGTTTGCCAATGACCATCTGGATGATCCAGAGGAGGAATGGGAGAAGGTCATGTGGTCTGATGAGACAAAAATAGAGCTTTTTGGTCTAAACTCCACTCGCCGTGTTTGGAGGAAGAAGAAGAATGAGTACAACCCCAAGAACACCATCCCAACCGTGAAGCATGGAGGTGGAAACATCATTCTTTGGGGATGCTTTTCTGCAAAGGGGACAGGACGACTGCACCGTATTGAGGGGAGGATGGATGGGGCCATGTATCGCGAGATCTTGGCCAACAACCTCCTTCCCTCAGTAAGAGCATTGAAGATGGGTTGTGGCTGGGTCTTCCAGCATGTCAACGACCCGAAACACACAGCCAGGGCAACTAAGGAGTGGCTCCGTAAGAAGCATCTCAAGGTCCTGGAGTGGCCTAGCCAGTCTCCAGACCTGAACCCAATAGAAAATCTTTGGAGGGAGCTGAAAGTCCGTATTGCCCAGCGACAGCCCCGAAACCTGAAGGATCTGGATGGAGGAGTGGGCCAAAATCCCTGCTGCAGTGTGTGCAAACCTGGTCAAGAACTACAGGAAACGTATGATCTCTGTAATTGCAAACAAAGGTTTCTGTACCAAATATTAAGTTCTGCTTTTCTGATGTATCAAATACTTATGTCATGCAATAAAATGCAAATGAATTACTTAAAAATCATACAATGTGATTTTCTGGATTTTTGTTTTAGATTCCGTCACTCACAGTTGAAGAGTACATATGACAAAAATTACAGACTTCTACATGCTTTGTAAGTGGGAAAACCTGCAAAATCGGCAGTGTATCAAATACTTGTTCTCCCCACTGTACCTCATCCCCATATTTATTTTATTATTTTCGCAAATCTTGCACTCCAGTATCTCTATTTGCACATCATAATTTGCACATCCTTCATTCCCGTGTTAATGCTAATCTATAATTTATATCACCACTATGGTCTATTTATTGTCCTACCTTCCTAACCTTACTGCATTTTGCACTACATTTGCACTCTGTATATAGATTTTCTATTGTGTTAGACTGTATGTTTGTTTACTGTGTAACTGTGTTGTTTTTGTCGCACTGCTTTGCTTTGTCTTGGCCAGGTCACAGTTGCAAATGAGAACTTGTTCTCAACTGACCTACCTGGTTAAATAAAGGTGAAATAAAATTAATAAAATAAAACAAACTTAGCATTTCATCACCATATCTTACTCCAATATTTAACTGTTTCATTTATTTTGCCAAATCATTTATAAACATAGCAAACAATGTTGGTGATAAAGCATATCCTTGTTTTACACCCGAGGTTGCGGGAAAACAGTCTGTACAATATTCATTAACATGCACACAAGCAATTGATGCTTTGTAAAGAGAATGGATTGCGTGATAACATGTATGTTGGAGAGCCTTGGTTGCCTGTGGATTGTAGTTGGTCTTATTCATGTCTGTCCCAATAAACAGTTAAATTCTAACAATGTGGTTAATCCCAACCATATGCAGTTCAGAGAATCAAACAAATTAGGATCATATGAATTTGGAGCTTACACGTTAATAAAGGCGATTTTCTGTCCATTATGGATACATTTAAGGAAAGTCATTGTTTGGGGCTGATGATGAAAAGCAGCCAGGTTGTATATGGTTCTCTATTCTATGTGCATCCTTTTTGGAGAAGGTGTGTTTCTTGGAGCGTTGCTATATCAAATGGTTTCTTGATAGAATATCAAGACAGCTGGAACATTTGATAGGACATTTAATGCCTTTCAAATTCCATGAGAGAATAGCTAGGGTGCCATTGTTTTTCTAAAATGTAATTGTTTTATTTAGTCTTGATAAGCCCATGGATGTAAAATAAAAAGCAGGACTCACAGAGAAACTCACTCATTGGTCGCTCCCCACCCACAAACCCACCCATTGGTCGCTCCCCACCCATTGGTCGCTCCCCACCCAGAAACCTACCCATTGGTCGCTCCACACCCAGAAACCCACCTATTAGTCGCTCCTCACCCAGAAACCCACCCATTGGTCGCTCCCCACCCAGAAACCTACCCATTGGTCGCTCCACACCCAGAAACCCACCCATTGGTCACTCCCCACCCACAAACCCGCCCATTGGTCGCTCCTCACCCAGGAGAGGAGTGAGAATCTACTAAACTATCATATGTAATTGTTTTGAGAAGGTCATCCCATGGATCATTTAGCCTTTTAGAACGTCTTTAGGTAAATTAAACTACTAAAGCCCATAGAAACACATTGAATAATACGTTAATAAATGGCAAAAAAGACTGAACAAATACAATGATAAGGAATAAAGTTATGAAGTGTCTGTCCTGTATCTAGGATACAAGAAAGATCAGGACATATTTGTGTGTTTTTGGACACATTTAACCACTTATTTTTGTTGGCACAAAACTACCTCCATAATTCCATTCCTTTGTATGGGTTACCTTCAGATGAGTCCTGTGACCCTTGTCTTTTCATAGAGTGGTATGGCCAAACCGTTTGGAAGCTACAGACGTTTTCGTGAGGAAACCGATTTTCAGCATGTCTCCTGGTCTGACAAACACCGCTGTAGCTCGGCCTCCTTCCACAGCAGATGCAGTGGATTGAGACTCAGCCCATGCAAAAAGGAACACGGGTGGGTAAGGGTGGGTAATGAGGAGCAAGGGTGGGTAATGACCAACAAGGGTTGGTAATGAGGAGTAAGGCTGGCTAATGAGGGACAAGGGTGGGTAAGGGTGGGTAATGAGGAACAAGGGTGGGTAATGAGGAAAAAATGAAAACCAAAGAAGATATGACAGATATGCAAGCCTCATGCCTAAACAGTCAGAAAGGATAGCTGTAGAATCAATCCAGTTTCTGTCTGAATGTTCTGAGAGCTCCACTTCCCCCTTCCCCCTTCCGTTGCTAAGTGATAATTGATACTTCCGCGTTGTGCTGTTTATTTCTGATTATTTTTAAATATGTCCGCTGAAAGCAGATATGCAATTCTTTGACACCACAACACAATACAGATGTGGATACACATTATCCCGAATGCAAGGTCATTTCATGGCGAACTGTCAGAGGCACTAGTATTGTTACGTCACCAACATTTGGGGAATGAAAACTCTCTTAATATATGGCTCTGGTCATAGTTGGGTGCCGTTAGAGGTGTTCAATCAAGGTAGAGGTTGAACCCTGTTTAAGAGACCGACTACAGATCTCCTAGTTGAGTTGGGGAGTGTGGTGGGAGATGGAGACATCTGCTCCCCAGATGCTGCTCCATTACAGCTTGCTACAGATGCATCCCAGGAGGATTACTTTTTTGGTTTGGATGAGACTTCATGCTACACAGGATGAAATACAGGATATTGTCTTTGAATAGAAAGATGTAAAGACTAGAATATCAATGTTGAATGTAATGATTGAAATATTAAAGTGACTGTAGTATGTAAAACCTATAGAATGTAGAATTTAAGTCTTAAGCCTAGAATGTTATGGTAAATATACCCTAAATGTAGAATGTAAAGTCTATAGAATAAACATGTACATGTAGAATGTAAAGTCTATAGAATAAACATGTAGAATGTAAAGTCTATAGAATAAACATGTAGAATGTAAAGTCTATAGAATAAACATGTTCATGTAGAATGTAAAGTCTATAGAATAAACATGTAGAATGTAAAGTCTATAGAATAAACATGTACATGTAGAATGTAAAGTCTATAGAATAAACATGTAGAATGTAAAGTCTATAGAATAAACATGTACATGTAGAATGTAAGCCTAAAGCCTAGAATAAAATAATCTATCCTAAATGTAAACCTAGACTGTAAAGTCACTTCCTAGGCCGGGGAACTATTATCCCAGCACAGGTTTTAGTACGGCAGGTGATTTATAAGACCACAAAAACACTTCAGCTATATGATGTTACATATTAAAGGAACAATCATAAGGTTATTTACACCAAAGCTTGTGGGGAAAACATATTGCAGTAAGTACAGTACATTTAACATGTTAGTCATTGAGCAGACACTCTTATCCAGAGCAACTTACAGTTAGTTAGTGTATTACATGTTCATACTTTTTTTTCATACTGGTCCCCAGTGGGAATCGAACCCACAACCCTGGCGTTGCAAGCGCCATGCTCTACCATCTGAGCTACACGGGACCAGTACACCTGTGTCAAGATTTTACAACTACATTAACTTATTTCCTGAAGTTGTTTTCATCACAGCAGAGTTAGTTTCCTACTATTATACACTATGCTTTTGATGCCATTGAAACATGTCATTTATAAAGCCCATTTTACATCAACAATAGAGCTTTACAGGAACCCAGCCTAAACCCTGAAGAGCTTTACAGGAACCCAGCCTAAACCCTGAAGAGCTTTACAGAAACACAGCCTAAACCCTGAAGAGCTTTACAGAAACACAGCCTAAACCCTGAAGAGCTTTACAGAAACACAGCCTAAACCCTGAAGAGCTTTACAGAAACCCAGCCTAAACCCTGAAGAGCTTTACAGAAACCCAGCCTAAACCCTGAAGAGCTTTACAGAAACCCAGCCTAAACCCTGAAGAGCTTTACAGGAACCCAGCCTAAACCCTGAAGAGCTTTACAGAAACCCAGCCTAAACCCTGAAGAGCTTTACAGAAACCCAGCCTAAACCCTGAAGAGCTTTACAGGAACCCAGCCTAAACCCTGAAGAGCTTTACAGAAACCCAGCCTAAACCCTGAAGAGCTTTACAGAAACCCAGCCTAAACCCTGAAGAGCTTTACAGAAACCCAGCCTAAACCCTGAAGAGCTTTACAGGAACCCAGCCTAAACCCTGAAGAGCTTTACAAAAACCCAGCCTAAACCCTGAAGAGCTTTACAGGAACCCAGCCTAAACCCTGAAGAGCTTTACAGAAACCCAGCCTAAACCCTGAAGAGCTTTACAGGAACCCAGCCTAAACCCTGAAGAGCTTTACAGTAACCCAGCCTAAACCCTGAAGAGCTTTACAGAAACCCAGCCTAAACCCTGAAGAGCTTTACAGGAACCCAGCCTAAACCCTGAAGAGCTTTACAGAAACCCAGCCTAAACCCTGAAGAGCTTTACAGAAACCCAGCCTAAACCCTGAAGAGCTTTACAGGAACCCAGCCTAAACCCTGAAGAGCTTTACAGGAACCCAGCCTAAACCCTGAAGAGCTTTACAGAAACCCAGCCTAAACCCTGAAGAGCTTTACAGGAACCCAGCCTAAACCCTGAAGAGCTTTACAGAAACCCAGCCTAAACCCTGAAGAGCTTTACAGAAACCCAGCCTAAACCCTGAAGAGCTTTACAGAAACCCAGCCTAAACCCTGAAGAGCTTTACAGAAACACAGCCTAAACCCTGAAGAGCTTTACAGAAACACAGCCTAAACCCTGAAGAGCTTTACAGAAACCCAGCCTAAACCCTGAAGAGCTTTACAGAAACCCAGCCTAAACCCTGAAGAGCTTTACAGAAACACAGCCTAAACCCCGAAGAGCTTTACAGAAACACAGCCTAAACCCCGAAGAGCTTTACAGAAACACAGCCTAAACCCCGAAGAGCTTTACAGAAACACAGCCTAAACCCCGAAGAGCTTTACAGAAACCCAGCCTAAACCCTGAAGAGCAGGTGATGCAGATGTTTAGCTAGATTCCTCTCTTTTTGAATGGAGATATTATGGTGACAGCATACAGTAGGTATGTATAGTATTACAACTTCAAAATACGCCACAGCTCCGTGGGAGGCTATTCCATGAGCTGCTCTGGACTCAGTCTAAATACATACCTCTACCTCTGGGCTCAGCATAGCAGTGAGAGGAGATACAAACTAAGGTCTGCTGCAACAAACTCTGACATCAAGTATCTTATGATCTTATTATATTGAGACTACGTTGATATCCATATTTTTCATAGTATTATTGCTTTAGTTATTGGAGATGCAGACTGTCTACCTTTTGGCCATATGTTTTAGTAATGATAGAGAGCTGGATAATGTAAACTAAACTTCAATACTGTCTGCTGGTATGTAGCTAAATCAACACCAGATGTGCTTACTCTGTATGTTTCTGCTGGTGAGGAGGGAGATGTCTACTGTGTCCAGAAGCGACTTCACCATATATTTTCTAGATTCAGTTTCGCTCAAACATCGTTGTAAGTTTTGTTTTACTATTGACAGTTACAGCTGAATTAGGGATTGTATATCGATTTGCTGTCCTTAAATATTAGTCATCTGATGTATTAGTTTCAGTCTCTGAATTGTTTAATCAAACTTTTTGCCGCTAGCTCCTGATATCATATTGATGTTTATTTATTCATGCAGGTTATACCTGTAAATATAACTGTATATTTACCTGTACAGTTAATTTAACCATGCAAAATATTCACTTACCTGTTAATTTAACCAGTCTGTCTATTAAGTAAACTATTATTACCCTCGCTCATATCATATGCATTTTTAGCTACTGAAGTATTTATCTGCCATCGACCTGTATAGTTAACCATCCAACATCCACCAATGTATAGTGTACATATTCAGCCAACCACCCATACTATGCAATGTCTTTTTATAGCTTTTTTGCACTCCAGATATCTTGTATTTCTATACTTTTTCATACTGCTGCTCTATGTATCATGTTCCGTGTATCTGTCTTTTGTGTATTTTCGTTCTGGCATTTTGCACCTGCCCTGTGTTTTGTTGTTGTAGCTGCTTGACAAAAATTTCACCCTCGGGGATCAATAAAGTATCTATCTATCTATCTATCTATCTATCTATCTATCTATCTATCTATCTATCTATCTATCTATCTATCTATCTATCTATCTATCTATCTATCTATCTATCTATCTATCTATCTATCTATCTATCTATCTATCTATCTATCTATCTATCTATCTATCTATCGTCGTATGCAAAAGTTTGGGCACCCCTGACAATTTCCATGATTTCCATTTATAAATAATTGGGTGTTTGGATCAGCAATTTCATTTTGATCTATCAAATAACTGATGGACACAGTAATATTTCAGTAGTGAAATGAGGTTTATTAGATTAACAGAAAATGTGCAATATGCATCAAAACGAAATTAGACAGGTGCATAAATTTGGGCACCCCAACAGAAAAATCACATCAATATTTAGTAGAGCCTCCTTTTGCTAAAATAACAGCCTCTAGATGCTTCCTATAGCCTCTAATGAGTGTCTGGATTCTGGATGAAGGTATTTTGGACCATTCCTCCTTACAAAACATCTCCAGTTCAATTAGGTTTGATGGTTGCCGAGCATGGACAGACCGCTTCAAATCATCCCACAGATTCTCAATGATATTCAGGTCTGGGGACTGGGATGGCCATTCCAGAACATTGTACTTGTTCCTCTGCATAAATGCCCGGGTAGATTTTGAGCAGTGTTTTGGGTCGTTGTCTTGTTGAAATATCCAGCCCCGGCGTAACTTCAACTTTGTGACTGATTCTTCAACATTATTCCCAAGAATCTGCTGATATTGAGTGGAATCCATGCGACACTCAACTTTAACAAGATTCCCAGAACCGGCACTGGCCACACAGCCCCACAGCATGATGGAACCCCCACCAAATTTTACTGTGGGTAGCAAGTGTTTTTCTTGGAACGCTGTGTTCTTTTGCCGCCATGCATAACGCCCCTTGTTATGACCAAATAACTCAATCTTTGTTTCATCAGTCCACAGCACCTTATTCCAAAATGAAGCTGGCTTGTCCAAATGTTTGCGTTTGTGGCGTGTGTGCAGAAAAGACTTCTTCCGCATCACTCTCCCGTACAGCTTCTCCTTGTGCAAAGTGTGCTGAATTGTTGAACGATGCACAGTGACATCATCTGCAGCAAGATGATGTTGTAGGTCTTTGGAGGTGGTCTGTGGGCTGTTTTTGACCGTTCTCACCATCCTTCGCCTTTGCCTCTCCGATATTTTACTTGGCTTGCCACTTCTGGCCTTAACAAGAACTGTGCCTGTGGTCTTCCATTTCCTCACTATGTTCTTCACAGTGGACACTGACAGCTTACATCTCTGCGATAGCTTTTTGTAGCCTTCCCCTAAACCATAATGTTGAACAGTCTTTGTTTTCAGGTCATTTGAGTTGTTTTGAGGCCCCCATGTTGCCACTCTTCAGAGGAGAGTCAAAGAGAACAACAACTTGCAATTGGCCATCTTAAATACCTTTTCTCATGATTGGATGCACTTGTCTATGAAGTTCAAGGCTTAATGAGCTCACCAAACCAATTGTGTGTTCCAATTAATCAGTGCTAAGTAGTTACAGGTATTCAAATCAACAGAATGACAAGGGTGCCCAAATTTTTGCATAGCCTATTTTTCACATCTGATTTAATTTCATACAACTTAATATTGCTACACTAAAAATCTTTGTCTGGACAATACCCCAGTACTCAGCTTTTATTTGAAAATGAGGGCATAACCTACTACTATCTATCAGGGTGTAAAAACTACAATCTGTCCTGAATTAGCCTAGTGCGTTCAGGCCATCAACACTTTAAAAATAATTAATTATTTAGACCTTGATATTCAAGTTATTATTACATTCTACAATGGTGGTGATGTTTCTGAAGCCGATGCAGGGACACATAATAATGACATGGATAACGGAAGCAATAACGGAACTATTTGAATCTCAGCATCGCTGTTTTTATAAAGAGAAAGTGACCAAAAAATAGGTTCCTTTTTTAATGGACGGATTTGTATGGAAAGGCAAGTTGAAGCCAAGATTAGATGTTGTCGTCCTCATAATAACCACACATGGTTTTACCTCAACAGAGGAGTGCAACACCCTTCAATTGAAGTGGGGGAAAACAAACGAAAGTGGCCTCATAAAAAAGTATCAAGAATGAAATCACTGATAATTATAAGGGAGCAGGAGAACTTATAAATTGGCTACAATAATTACAAGGACTTTTCAAGCACCAAATTGAGAAAATGTCAGATTTTCAAGGTAGGCCTATTCCATAACTTGAATTTCTGAACTCCAAATTCAAGTTCAAATAGGCTTCTTCAAGCCCCATGTATTGTTTAAAATTGCAGGTGTAACATGGAAACCAAAATGTATTTCATCACCAGGTCATATTGTGAAGAAGCCCACTAGGCCATTGTTGTCATTATATACAGAATAATTCATAGGAAGAGAGTTGGGTGTTGCGCAATAGTCTATCCTAAACATTTGTGCAGAGTAGACTCTGTGTTCAATCCCAGGTACAAAAACATATGAAGACATTACCTTGGTGCTTTCCCTGTTAAATTAGACCCTGCTGTAAATCAAGCAGACAACGACAGATGATCAACCTCAATTCACTAGGGATATTAGATCCAACGTGGATCCAGACACAACTGTTTTCACCGGTGTAACATATTCTGGACCTTCCTCACAAACACCTGTTTTCCAGCACGTGGGCTGTTGTTGCATTGCATGCACTATCACAACAGCTGTTCGTCACATGGCTGCTACTCTGAAGATTCCTTCCTGGATCAGATGATGATGTGTAAAAAACATCAAGGTAATCATATAACGACAACTTACATAACTTACATAAACGCAAGGACAGAAAAGTAATATATATTGAATATTGCTGTGATTCCCCCACTTATATATTAATGTAATGACATGATTATAATCAATGACTTATCAACATCTGTAACATCTTTATCTGTAAATCCACACTGGTACCCGAGTTTATAGAAAGACCCATTAGCGTTGGGAACCAGTGCTTTGAAGCAACCATGGGACTTCTCTTGTCTGCACATGATCTTATGGTCCTACCATGCAGGGAGGAGGAGGAGGAGGAGGAGGAGGAGGCCGTCTGCCCCCTTTATAACTGCTCAATAGGCCTGTCTGTGACTCAGATCCACACTAGAAACCGCAGGCAGGCAGGCGGGACATTTCTACTGTTGTTGGGGGTTGGGTCCCTCACTCCGGTGACCATAACATCTATATTTCTCTATTGTTTTGTATTTTATTACACAAGTAGCCTCTCGTCACAGCTTTTCTTCTGGTTGCCGAGATCACAAGGCAAGACAAGTAATGGTCACATGTTTAACTGAGGACTGGTCTAAGATTAGTTAGGCCTAAGTTCTGAGGCTCATTCCAATAGATCATGTCTTCAGGTTTCATCAGTGGTTATTAGATCACGTCTTCAGGTTTCATCAGTGGTTATTACATCACGTCTTCAGGTTTCATCAGTGGTTATTAGATCACATCTTCAGGTTTCATCAGTGGTTATTAGATCATGTCTTCAGGTTTCATCAATGGTTATTAGATCACGTCTTCAGGTTTCATCAGTGGTTATTAGATCACGTCTTCAGGTTTCATCAGTGGTTATTAGATCACGTCTTCAGGTTTCATCAGTGGTTATTAGATCACGTCTTCAGGTTTCATCAGTGGTTATTAGATCACGTCTTCAGGTTTCATCAGTGGTTATTAGATCACGTCTTCAGGTTTCATTAGTGGTTATTAGATCACGTCTTCAGGTTTCATCAGTGGTTATTAGATCACGTCTTCAGGTTTCATCAGTGGTTATTAGATCACGTCTTCAGGTTTCATCAGTGGTTATTAGATCACGTTTTCAGGTTTCATCAGTGGTTATTAGATCACGTCTTCAGGTTTCATCAGTGGTTATTAGATCACGTCTTCAGGTTTCATCAGTGGTTATTAGATCATGTCTTCAGGTTTCATCAGTGGGTATTAGATCACGTCTTCAGGTTTCATCAGTGGTTATTAGATCACGTCTTCGGTCACGTTTAGCGGCATCCTTACGCCAGATCAACACGTGAACGTTATTTTTGAAATAATACCTGTGTTTGTGGAGAGGTTTGGGTCGTATTGTGTAGAGAGTTGAGGTTCATGTGGTTTAAATAGAAGGGTTTGGAATGCTTGGAATGTGTTTTTCCCTGTAAAACCCAAACTACTCACCGTTGAGTGAAACCATTATTCTGTCGGGCCTGACATTCAGCTCACCTTAGGGATGGTTGTGGTACACACATACTTCACTGTGCTTCAAGTGTCCACAGTCGTGGCCATGCTATTTGGAATCGATGAATTTGCAATGCACAGTACTGAATGGTGAAGTGTGACTGGATATCCAGTCTAAAGAGCAGTAATGTAAATCAAATGCTATTTCCTCCACCACAGACCTCTCCACTCATAGGATGCATCCCAAATTACACGATATTCCCTACATAGTGCACTACTTTTGACCAGAGCCATATGGCTCTATAGTGAACTATATAGGGAACAGGATGCCATTTAGTACACAACCATCGTTGTACCCCCCCAAACCATCCCGGGGATTATAATAACAATAACACAACTGGTTTTCCAGATGGACTTCTAGGAAGTACTACAGGACGGTTAACCATTTCACAATATTGAGACGGCAGCTTCAAAGAAGAGCTGACAGAATAGGTCTAGTGGGGAGGCTTTACTCCTGACTGGAGTGGGGAACTGCCCCTCCTTACCTTCAGGCTATACTCAAACCCTACACCCCAACCAGAATACTCTGTTACCTCTGGTCTCTAGGTCCTCCACCCCTATGGTTCAGGCTATGGTCAGGTCCTACAACCAGAATACTCTGTTCTGTTACCTCTGGTCTCTAGGTCCTCTACCCCTATGGTTCAGGCTATGGTCAGGTCCTACAACCAGAATACTCTGTTCTGTTACCTCTGGTCTCTAGGTCCTCTACCCCTATGGTTCAGGCTATGGTCAGGTCCTACAACCAGAGTACTCTGTTCTACTACCTCTGGTATCTTGGTCCTCCCACCTCTGGTCTCTTGGTCCTCCCACCTCTGGTCTCTTGGTCCTCCCACCTCTGGTATCTTGGTCCTCCCACCTCTGGCATCTTGGTCCTCCCACCTCTGGTCTCTTGGTCCTCCCACCTCTACAGGAGAGTAGCTCCCTCTCAGTCCAGTCCAAGCTCTTCTCTGTCCTGGAACCCCAATGGTGGAATAAGACAGACAGACGGATAGGGCGGCAGACAATTGGCCCAGCGTCGTCCAGGTTAGGGGAGGATTTGGCTGGGGTAGGCCGTCATTGTAAATAAGAATTTGTTCCTAACTGACTTGCCTGGTTAAATAAAGGTTAAATATAATTAAAATAATACATAAGCTTCCCCCTGAAGCTTGGACCGCAGAGTCCCTGCCCATCTTTCAAAAGCCCCTGAAACCCTACCTCTTCAAAGAGTATCTTAAATCATCCTCCTCCTCACCTCGATATAATATAGAATTCCTGAACCAACATTTTTACTTGACCCTTTCTAGCTTTGACTTTGCTGATAGCTACTTTATTGAGGAAAAATGTACCTACTATGACTGATATGTGGGTGTCCCACCTAGCTGTCTGAAGATGATGTACCTACTATGACTGTGATATGTGGTTGTCCCACCTAGCTGTCTGAAGATGATGTACCTACTATGACTGTGATATGTGGTTGTCCCACCTAGCTGTCTGAAGATGATGTACCTACTATGACTGTGATATGTGGTTGTCCCACCTAGCTGTCTGAAGATGAATGTACTTACTCTGACTGAGATATGTGGTTGTCCCACCTAGCTGTCTGAAGATGATGTACCTACTATGACTGTGATATGTGGTTGTCCCACCTAGCTGTCTGAAGATGATGTACCTACTATGACTGTGATATGTGGTTGTCCCACCTAGCTGTCTGAAGATGATGTACCTACTATGACTGTGATATGTGGTTGTCCCACCTAGCTGTCTGAAGATGATGTACCTACTATGACTGTGATATGTGGTTGTCCCACCTAGCTGTCTGAAGATGATGTACCTACTATGACTGTGATATGTGGTTGTCCCACCTAGCTGTCTGAAGATGATGTACCTACTATGACTGTGATATGTGGTTGTCCCACCTAGCTGTCTGAAGATGATGTACCTACTATGACTGTGATATGTGGTTGTCCCACCTAGCTGTCTGAAGATGATGTACCTACTATGACTGTGATATGTGGTTGTCCCACCTAGCTGTCTGAAGATGAATGTACTTACTCTGACTGAGATATGTGGTTGTCCCACCTAGCTGTCTGAAGATGATGTACCTACTATGACTGTGATATGTGGTTGTCCCACCTAGCTGTCTGAAGATGAATGTACTTACTCTGACTGAGATATGTGGTTGTCCCACCTAGCTGTCTGAAGATGATGTACCTACTATGACTGTGATATGTGGTTGTCCCACCTAGCTGTCTGAAGATGATGTACCTACTATGACTGTGATATGTGGTTGTCCCACCTAGCTGTCTGAAGATGATGTACCTACTATGACTGTGATATGTGGTTGTCCCACCTAGCTGTCTGAAGATGATGTACCTACTATGACTGTGATATGTGGTTGTCCCACCTAGCTGTCTGAAGATGAATGTACTTACTCTGACTGAGATATGTGGTTGTCCCACCTAGCTGTCTGAAGATGATGTACCTACTATGACTGTGATATGTGGGTGTCCCACCTAGCTGTCTGAAGATGATGTACCTACTATGACTGTGATATGTGGTTGTCCCACCTAGCTGTCTGAAGATGATGTACCTACTATGACTGTGATATGTGGTTGTCCCACCTAGCTGTCTGAAGATGATGTACCTACTATGACTGTGATATGTGGTTGTCCCACCTAGCTGTCTGAAGATGATGTACCTACTATGACTGTGATATGTGGGTGTCCCACCTAGCTGTCTGAAGATGATGTACCTACTATGACTGTGATATGTGGTTGTCCCACCTAGCTGTCTGAAGATGATGTACCTACTATGACTGTGATATGTGGTTGTCCCACCTAGCTGTCTGAAGATGATGTACCTACTATGACTGTGATATGTGGTTGTCCCACCTAGCTGTCTGAAGATGATGTACCTACTATGACTGTGATATGTGGTTGTCCCACCTAGCTGTCTGAAGATGATGTACCTACTATGACTGTGATATGTGGTTGTCCCACCTAGCTGTCTGAAGATGATGTACCTACTATGACTGTGATATGTGGTTGTCCCACCTAGCTGTCTGAAGATGATGTACCTACTATGACTGTGATATGTGGGTGTCCCACCTAGCTGTCTGAAGATGATGTACCTACTATGACTGTGATATGTGGTTGTCCCACCTAGCTGTCTGAAGATGATGTACCTACTATGACTGTGATATGTGGTTGTCCCACCTAGCTGTCTGAAGATGATGTACCTACTATGACTGTGATATGTGGTTGTCCCACCTAGCTGTCTGAAGATGATGTACCTACTATGACTGTGATATGTGGGTGTCCCACCTAGCTGTCTGAAGATGATGTACCTACTATGACTGTGATATGTGGTTGTCCCACCTAGCTGTCTGAAGATGATGTACCTACTATGACTGTGATATGTGGTTGTCCCACCTAGCTGTCTGAAGATGATGTACCTACTATGACTGTGATATGTGGTTGTCCCACCTAGCTGTCTGAAGATGATGTACCTACTATGACTGTGATATGTGGTTGTCCCACCTAGCTGTCTGAAGATGATGTACCTACTATGACTGTGATATGTGGGTGTCCCACCTAGCTGTCTGAAGATGATGTACCTACTATGACTGTGATATGTGGTTGTCCCACCTAGCTGTCTGAAGATGATGTACCTACTATGACTGTGATATGTGGTTGTCCCACCTAGCTGTCTGAAGATGATGTACCTACTATGACTGTGATATGTGGTTGTCCCACCTGCTAAATGACTCAAATGTAAATGTGTTAATGTCCTTCAGGAGGTTTTACCAGGAGGTTGGTGGAGGTGGAGGGGCAGGTCTACTCCCCACTCCCCTTCCCCCAGGTGTCTGCCAGCGCTGGCTGTACTGAGAGATAAAAGGCTGGGTGCCCAGATGGGCAGAGCGGAGCGGCTGGCTGGTCCACTCCCCAGGTGTCAGGCTAAGTCAGGCTGGGCCAGGACCAAACCTATAGTGAGTTCTCATAACGGTCTGTGCAGTACGCTGTGGTGCGAAGCGGAGAGTCTGAGCGGTATGTGAGACGTGGCAGAGCTGTGGAGGCCTGGCCAACCGGTAGATCTGTTCCATATGTTTCCTGAGCGCCACTCGCTGCAGAGCAGACAGAGACTGTGTCTCAAATGGCACCCTATTCACTATTAACCACAGCCCTGTGGGCCCTGGATAGGGCTCTGGGAATAGAGTGCCATTCGGGATGCAGACAGACTGCTTTGCCTCCTTTCCTTGGCTTCACACAGCCTGTCCAAGGCCCTGTGATTAACACAAGAAAACAGACGGATTGAAACTTGTATTTTTTGAGCGGGGAAAGGAACAGCTTTCACATGTTAACACACAGTGGAAAAATGGCCTTTAGTGATTCTGATGAACTCCCCTCCTTTCATTAAAATGCAGATATCCATTTCAGGCATTCAGTCATCTAACCTAAATATTGCAGTGTATAGGGTTGGTCCTTTGTTGAGGACTATGTTACAGCTGACTATTCGTCAGACAAGGGAGGGGGCATGCTAGAAGTGTATGTGTGTGATCAGGGTCATATTCTAGACATGTCTCCATGTGCTGCCCCACACAGGGTGAGTGTATGTGATCAGGGTCATATTCTAGACATGTCCCCATGTGCTGCCCCACACAGGGTGAGTGTGTGTGATCAGGGTCATATTCTAGACATGTCTCCATGTGCTGCCCCACACAGGGTGAGTGTGTGTGATCAGGGTCATATTCTAGACATGTCCCCATGTGCTGCCCCACACAGGGTGAGTGTGTGTGATCAGGGTCATATTCTAGACATGTCCCAATGTGCTGCCCCACACAGGGTGAGTGTATGTGATCAGGGTCATATGTCCCCATGTGGTGGTGGATAAATTGGCAGTGGAATTAGCTTTGAATTTGAATTTGTGTGGACATACGTCATCGTCATATTCTGTTTACTGTAACTGACTGACGGCATCGTCATATTCTATTTACTGTAACTAACTGACAGTCTGCATCGTCATATTCTATTTACTGTAACTGACTGACAGCATCGTCATATTCTATTTACTGTAACTGACTGACAGACAGCATCGTCATATTCTATTTACTGTAACTGACTGACAGACAGCATCGTCATATTCTATTTACTGTAACTGACTGACAGCATCGTCATATTCTATTTACTGTAACTGACTGACAGACAGCATCGTCATATTCTGTTTACTGTAACTGACTGACATACATCATCATCATATTCTGTTTACTGTAACTGACTGACAGACTGCATCGTCATGTTCTGTTTACTGTAACTGACTGACAGACAGCATCGTCATATTCTGTTTACTGTAACTGACTGACAGCATTGTCATATTCTGTTTACTGTGACTGACTGACAGACAGCATCGTCATATTCTATTTACTGTAACTGACTGACAGACAGCATCGTCATATTCTGTTTACTGTAACTGACTGACAGACAGCATCGTCATATTCTATTTACTGTAACTGACTGACAGACAGCATCGTCATATTCTATTTACTGTAACTGACTGACTGACAGCATCGTCATATTCTATTTACTGTAACTGACTGACAGACAGCATCGTCATATTCTGTTTACTGTAACTGACTGACATACATCATCATCATATTCTGTTTACTGTAACTGACTGACAGACTGCATCGTCATGTTCTGTTTACTGTAACTGACTGACAGACAGCATCGTCATATTCTGTTTACTGTAACTGACTGACAGCATTGTCATATTCTGTTTACTGTAACTGACTGACAGACAGCATCGTCATATTCTGTTTACTGTAACTGACTGACAGCATCGTCATATTCTGTGTACTGTAACTGACAGACAGCATCGTCATATTCTGTTTACTGTAACTGACTGACATAAATCATCGTCATTCTATTTACTGTAACTGACTGACAGACAGCATTTTCATATTTTGTTTACTGTAACTGACTGACAGACAGCATCGTCATATTCTGTTTACTGTAACTGACTGACAGACTGCATCGTCATATTCTGTTTACTGTAACTGACAGACTGCATCGTCATATTCTGTTTACTGTAACTGACAGACTGCATCGTCATATTCTGTTTACTGTAACTGACTGACAGACTGCATCGTCATATTCTGTTTACTGTAACTGACTGACAGACTGCATCGTCATATTCTGTTTACTGTAACTGACTGACAGACTGCATCGTCATATTCTGTTTACTGTAACTGACTGACAGACAGCATCGTCATATTCTATTTACTGTAACTGACTGACATACTGCATCGTCATATTCTGTTTACTGTAACTGACTGACAGACTGCATCGTCATATTCTGTTTACTGTAACTGACTGACAGACTGCATCGTCATATTCTGTTTACTGTAACTGACTGACAGACTGCATCGTCATATTCTGTTTACTGTAACTGACTGACAGCATCGTCATATTCTGTTAACTGTAACTGACTGACAGCATCGTCATATTCTGTTTACTGTAACTGACTGACAGACAGCATCGTCATATTCTGTTTACTGTAACTGACTGACAGCATCGTCATATTCTGTTTACTGTAACTGACTGACAGCATCGTCATATTCTGTTTACTGTAACTGACTGACTGAAAGCATCGTCATATTCTGTTTACTGTAACTGACTGACTGACTGCATCGTCATATTCTGTTTACTGTAACTGACTGACTGACAGCATCGTCATATTCTGTTTACTGTAACTGACTGACTGCATCGTCATATTCTGTTTACTGTAACTGACTGACAGACAGCATCGTCATATTCTGTTTACTGTAACTGACTGACTGACTGCATCGTCATATTCTGTTTACTGTAACTGACTGACAGACAGCATCGTCATATTCTGTTTACTGTAACTGACTGACAGCATCGTCATATTCTGTTTACTCTAACTGACTGACATACTGCATCGTCATATTCTGTTTACTGTAACTGACTGACTGACTGCAAAAGTCATATTCTGTTTACTGTAACTGACTGACTGACTGCATCGTCATATTCTGTTTTCTGTAACTGACTGCTTTTTAATCATATTTCTAGACCTTGTTCAGTGTAAATCCCCTTTTACTTGTGATGTGAGAAAAGAGCTGTTGTTGGTTTCCTGTCTTTCTACTGTTGCTATCATACATACAATAAAAATGTTTGTTGTTGACAATAACGTAATTTATAACGTAATTTTTTATAACAGTGGTTGATGTTAACACTTCCCTATTGAAGTTCTGAGTCACCTGTTTGACTATTGGCGGGCACCACTGTTTATGACGCCAGGTGCAACCCATGAATATGGAGGGTTGTTAACTATGAAAAACAAATATTTATTAGAGGTTAAATAAAATATTTGCTTTTCTGTCATTTATATGTCAAGTTTATTTAATTAGAATAGTTACATACATGTATGCTACAATAGAGAATCATGTTCAAATGAAGGCATGTAAAACATTGACTAGTATTTTCTGTAATTTTATGTTTAGCACCATGAAAACTAGTCTTATTTAGGCTATATCTAGCAGATTATAAAAGTGAGGCATGCAGTGTGTTAAGAAAGAAATATACAAGAGATCAAATCCCATAGTTGATACCAATGCTACCATAAACAGAAAATAAACAAAGTTGTTGACTAAAACACTGAAGTTCAAACAGGATGTGTTGTTGACTAAAACACTGAAGTACAAACAGGATGTGTTGTTGACTAAAACACTGAAGTACAAACAGGATGTGTTGTTGACTAAAACACTGAATTACAAACAGGATTTGTTGTTGACTAAAACACTGAAGTACAAACAGGATGTGTTGTTGACTAAAACACTGAAGTACAAACAGGATGAGTTGATGACTAAAACACTGAAGTACAAACAGGATGTGTTGTTGACTAAAACACTGAATTACAAACAGGATGTGTTGTTGACTAAAACAATGAATTACAAACAGTATATGTTGTTGACTTAAACACTGAAGTACAAACAGGATATGTTGTTGACTAAAACACTGAAGTACAAATAGGATGTGTTGTTGACTAAAACACTGAATTACAAACAGGATGTGTTGTTGACTAAAACTCTGAATTACAAACAGGATATGTTGTTGACTAAAACACTGAAGTACAAACAGGATATGTTGTTGACTAAAACACTGAAGTACAAACAGGATGTGTTGTTGACTAAAACAATGAATTACAAACAGGATGTGTTGTTGACTCTTGAGGACAAGTTGGTCTTCACAAAAACCCATGTGTTGAGGATGTGGGTATTACTGAAGTCTACCAGAAGGAGGCGCTATAGGATGGCTTTTGATCGTGACAGACACCCAATTCATGTCCCTAACACCCTAGGCACTTGTAGATCTGAAACTATATAGGATAGATTTCACCATATGGTTACAACTTAACCTTGCCATCTGATAGGCTAGAGGGGAGTATTTGGTGTCAGATCTACACCAGCTCCAAGAAACAGAACCGTCAACATCCCTGATAGTGGGCATACAATATGGTGCTACAGTTTATGCCATGAAGACATCTAAGCTGTGGTGAGATATCAGATGGCCCTATGGCCGGAGGGAGGGTATGGGACAGACACCTCTGTGTGTGTGCACCTGTGCGTGTGCGCCTGTGCGCCTGTGTGCGTGCGCCTGTGTGTGTGTGTGCGCCTGTGTGTGTGCGCCTGTGTGTGTGCACCTGTGTGTGTGTGTGTGCTCTTTTTTTGTTGTTGTGACAAACACGATACAACTGACATGTTTCTGTGTGTGTCACTTCCTCCTGTTGTTGCCCAGTTGAACCCCCCTGCGTCCAGACACACAGCGGAAAGTGGCAGGCTGGACGTCCCAGTACTTGACTGGGTTGGAGAACAGACTGATGCCTGTATACAAGGTCTTCTTAACACTGGAGCGTACAGGGCAGAAGTCATTCACCCCCACTTTGCTGATAGTGTTAGCATGGAGGTACACCACCTGGGTAAATAGGGACCAATGAATCAAGCAAACAATTAGTAAATTACACCACCTGGTTTATGTAGCATGCTGAAGACAAGCCTGATGTTTAGGTTTAGGGTGGCAGGTAGCCTAGCGGTTAGAGCGTTGGGCCAGTAACCGAAAGGTCGCTGGTTCGAATACCCGAGCCGGTTTGTCGGTGTCCTTGAGCAAGGCTATTAACCATAATTTGTTCCAGGTGCTGACCCTGTAGGTAGGCCGTCATTGTAAATAAGAATTTGTTCTGAACTGACCTGCCTAGTTAAATAAAGGTTAAATAAATAAATAAAAAATAGGTTTATGTAGCAGGTTCAATTCTGTCCCTCTGATACTCTGTCTGGACATGTGAATGTCTTAAAGATTCACACATACAGTTGAAGTTGGAAGTTTACATACACCTTAGCCAAATACATTTAAACTCAGTTTTTCACAATTCCTGACATTTAATCCAAGTAAAAATTCCCAGTCGTAGGTCAGTTAGGATCACCACTTTATTTTAAGAATGTGAAATGTCAGAATAATAGTAGAGAGAGTGATTTATTTCAGCTTTTATATCTTTCATCACATTCCCAGTGGGTCAGAAGTTTACATACACTCAATTAGTATTTGGTAGTATTGCCTTTAAATTGTTTAACTTGGGTCAAACGTTTCAGGTAGCCTTCCACAAGTGAAAACCCGCAGACACTCAGGCCTCGGTGGAATGAGGTTGAGACGTGTCGTAGCAGAATGGTATGACAGTAGAAATTCTGCATGCTGCAACACTACAATGATGAGTTGAGTACACCAATAGTAGAAGTTTCAAGTTATTGTTGGAATGCCAAACAGGTGACTAACCATATCTTACCTGTAGATACCGGAGTGAGTTTAGACCAGGTGGAACCTTCTTTAGCTTGTTGTTATCAAGGTGGATCTCACGGACGTTGGGTATACTGGCCAAGCTTCCATTCTCAACAAACTTGATTTGGTTGAAGCCCAGTCCTAATCTGTAAATATATAGTAAGCTTTCAGATATACAGAATCTAACTGACAGGTGTATTTTGTCTCAGTAGTGTTTTCATCTCAGTAGTGTTTTACCTTTGTAATTTTTTATATCTGAAAAAGTCCTCAATTTCTACTTTGGTGATCTTGTTGTAATCCAAGTGAAGCTCTGTTAGTGAAGATGGGAGGTCTGAAAAACAGGAAGTCACTGTCATGTCACGATACACAGTACACTTAAAGGTCCAGTCCTGTCAAAAACAAGATTTTCCAATGTATTTAGGATTTTTCCACACTGGGGTTGAAATAAGATAATATATTTACAAAATATGTAAATGCCCTTTTAGTGTTAGAGCTTTTTGGAGAAAAAAAAACTCTTGGAATTTCAGCCTGTTAAGGTGGGTTGGAGTTTTTGGCCCAGAGCATGACATCATAATCTGATCTGACTATTTTGAATATGTATCCTCCTACTTTGAAGGGGAAAGACGGGTAAACTCTAGAGTCAAGACGATCCTATCCAGCAATCAGGGCTGTGTATGTAAATTTATTTTAATTTGTATCAACACACCCACACGATCAGACTAGAGGCTCGGAAATACATTATACAAAATATATTTAGTTATTTTTATGAAAAATATTAGTTAAAGTTATTTTCATGAAATAAACACAGTGATTTATTAGACATACAGGGATAATCAAATAAAAATACTGTATGTAAACATGACGTACCACAAACTCTCATGAGAAATTTAATGAAGCAGTTTGAATAAAGTCACCAGGAAATGTCAGATTTAATTAAATGTGGACAGTATTGAATATGTTTAGTATTCAAGATGTAAAGCATGTATATAGTGCCTTCTGAAAGTATTCAGGCTATTTCTAAAATGTATTAAATTAGTTTTTTCCCCTCATCAATCTAAACACAATACCCCATCTAAAAACAAATTTATTACAAGTATTCAGACCCCGTTAACTCAATGCTTTGTTGAAGCAGCTTTGGCAGCGATTACAGCCTTGAGTCTGAGGTCCTGAGCACTCTGGAGCAGGTTTTCCTCAAGGATCTCTCTGTACTCTGTGCTCCATTCATCTTTGCCTCAATCCTGACTAGTCTCCCAGTCCCTGCCGCTGAACAACATTCCCACAGCATGATTCTGCCACCACTGGCTTCACCGGGGGGCTAGTCAAGTGGTTCAGTGGTCTAAGACACTGCATATCAGTGCTAGAGGCGCCACTACAGACAACCTGTTTCGAATCCAGACTGTATCACAACCGGCCGTGACTGAGAGTCCCATAGGGCGGCACACAATTGGCCCAGCGTCGTCCGAGTTTAGCCGGTGTAGGTCGTCATTGTAAATAAGAATTTGTTCTTAACTGACTTGCCTAGTTAAATAAGGATATTAAAACCGTAGGGATGGTGCCAGGTTTCCTCCAGAAGTGATGCTTGGCATTGAGGCCAAAGAGTTCAATCTTCGTTTCATCAGACCAGAGACTCTTGTTTCTCATGGTTTGAGTGTCCTTTAGGTGCCTTCTGGTAAACTCTAAGCAGGCTGTCATGTGCCTTTTACTGAGGAGTGGCTTCCCTCTGGCAACTCTACCATAAAGGCCTGATTGGTGGAGTGCTGCAGAGATGGTTGTCTGTAAGGTTCTCCCATCTCCACAGAGGAAATCAGGCCCTTCTCCCCCGATTGCTCAGTTTGGCTGGGCAGCCAGCTCTAGGAAGAGTCTTGGTGGTTTCAAACTTCTTCCATTTAAGAATGATAGTGAAACAGGATGCACCTGAGCTCAACATCGAGTCACATAGCAAAGGGTCTGAATACATATGTAAATAAGGTATCTCTTTTTAATTTTTTATACATTTGTGAACATTTTTAAAAAGCTGTTTTTGCATTGTCATTATGGGGTATTGTGTCATTATGGGGTATTGTGTCATTATGGGGTATTGGGTCATTATGGGGTATTGGGTCATTATGGGGTATTGGGTCATTATGGGGTATTGTGTCATTAGGGGTATTGGGTCATTATGGGGTATTGGGTCATTATGGGGTATTGGGTCATTATGGGGTATTGGGTCATTATGGGGTATTGGGTCATTATGGGGTATTGTGTCATTATGGGGTGTTGTGCCATTATGGGGTATTGTGCCATTATGGGGTATTGGGTCATTATGGGGTATTGGGTCATTATGGGGTATTGGGTCATTATGGGGTATTGGGTCATTATGGGGTATTGGGTCATTATGGGGTATTGGGTCATTGTGGGGTATTGGGTCATTATGGGGTATTGGGTCATTATGGGGTATTGGGTCATTATGGAGTATTGTGTCATTATAGGGTATTGTGCCATTATGGGGTATTGGGTCATTATGGGGTATTGGGTCATTATGGGGTATTGGGTCATTATGGGGTATTGGGTCATTATGGGGTATTGGGTCATTATGGGGTATTGGGTCATTATGGGGTGTTGTGCCATTATGGGGTATTGTGCCATTATGGGGTATTGGGTCATTATGGGGTATTGGGTCATTATGGGGTATTGGGTCATTATGGGGTATTGGGTCATTATGGGGTATTGGGTCATTATGGGGTATTGGGTCATTATGGGGTATTGGGTCATTATAGGGTATTGTGCCATTATGGGGTATTGGGTCATTATGGGGTATTGGGTCATTATGGGGTATTGGGTCATTATGCGGTATTGGGTCATTATGGGGTATTGGGTCATTATGGGGTATTGGGTCATTATGGGGTATTGTGCCATTATGGGGTATTGGGTCATTATGGGGTATTGTGCCATTATGGGGTATTGTGTGTAGATTGATGAGGAAATTGTTTTATTTAATCTATTTTAGAATAAGGCTGTAACGTAACATATGTGGGAAAAGTCAAGGGGTCTGAATACTTTCCAAAGTCACTATATCTTGTAGTGACAGTTTACCTTTAGGTAACAGCTGTGAGCTTGGCTTGTAGTGACAGTTTACCTTTAGGTAACAGCTGTGAGCTTGGCTTGTAGTGACAGTTTACCTTTAGGTAACAGCTGTGAGCTTGGCTTGTAGTGACTGTTTACCTTTAGGTAACAGCTGTGAGCTTGGCTTGTAGTGACTGTTTACCTTTAGGTACAGCTGTGAGCTTGGCTTGTAGTGACTGTTTACCTTTATGTAACAGCTGTGAGCTTGGCTTGTAGTGACTGTTTACCTTTAGGTACAGCTGTGAGCTTGGCTTGTAGTGACTGTTTACCTTTAGGTAACAGCTGTGAGCTTGGCTTGTAGTGACTGTTTACCTTTAGGTACAGCTGTGAGCTTGGCTTGTAGTGACTGTTTACCTTTATGTAACAGCTGTGAGCTTGGCTTGTAGTGACTGTTTACCTTTAGGTACAGCTGTGAGCTTGGCTTGTAGTGACTGTTTACCTTCATGTAACTGCTGTGAGCTTGGCTTGTAGTGACTGTTTACCTTTAGGTAACAGCTGTGAGCTTGGCTT
The DNA here is from genome assembly GCA_023634145.1 of Thymallus thymallus. NCBI lineage: Eukaryota > Metazoa > Chordata > Actinopteri > Salmoniformes > Salmonidae > Thymallus > Thymallus thymallus. The sequence continues at coordinate 2,787,881 of CM042410.1, forward strand.
GTAGTGACAGTTTACCTTTAGGTACAGCTGTGAGCTTGGCTTGTAGTGACTGTTTACCTTTATGTAACAGCTGTGAGCTTGGCTTGTAGTGACTGTTTACCTTTAGGTACAGCTGTGAGCTTGGCCTCCGCGATCCTGATGTACAGGGTTTCCATGCCGTCGAACGCTCCCAGCTCTATCCCGTTGTTAGCTAACGGGTTAGCGCTCATCTCTGGTCAGAGAACATACATGGGGGTTAGCCTTATGTATGACACTTTGAATACATATTTTTTGAACTCCTGTACAACTACAGTTTCATTAATAACCCTAGATGCATTCTGCTTCAAATTACGTCCTTTTATTCATCATATTGTGCAGTACAGTTGACCAGAATCACATTGGGCTGCCATATAAGGAATGGGGTGGTATTTTGTTCTCTGCCAATAGACTTGCCCCCAGCCAGTTGCCAGGCCGCCATTGTAAATAACTGACATACCCAGAACATGCATAGACTTGATCCCTTTAAAGGCCTCCTTCTGGACGTTGCTGATCTTGTTGTCGTGGATACGCAGCTCCAGGATGTTCCGGGGCAGGTTGGCAGGTATCTGTGTCAGCTGGTTGTAGGACAGGTACAACAGCTGCAGCCGATCCATGTTACTGAAAGCTTTGGGATGGATCTTGGAGATCTTGTTGTTAACCAGGAACAGGGCCTGGGAAGAGAAGATATGTGAAATATACAGCATCTCTTGGAGTTTAGACAATGGAGGTTGGCTTGAACAATACATTGGACCCCAGGAAGTAACAGCTAATGGGGATCCAAATCAACAGATAATAAATACTTAGGCCGATTTTATTAAATTAGTTTTGTCCAGTCTTAAAACCAATGCATTTTGGCCAGTCTTAAAACCAATGCATTTTGGCCAGTCTTAAAACCAATGCATTTTGGCCAGTCTTAAAACTAATGCATTTTGGCCAGTCTTAAAACCAATGCATTTTGGCCAGTCTTAAAACCAATGCATTTTGGCCAGTCTTAAAACCAATGCATTTTGGCCAGTCTTAAAACCAATGCATTTTGGCCAGTCTTAAAACCAATGCATTTTGGCCAGTCTTAAAACCAATGCATTTTGGCCAGTCTTAAAACCACGTCTCCCCTTATTGTATAGGTAAGGCAGTCTACGTCTCCCCTTATTGTATATGTAAGGCAGTCTACGTCTCCCCTTATTGTATAGGTAAGGCAGTCCACCTTGCTAAGCTTTCTCGTCCCTCACCTAAAATAATATGGCTTCTATTTCAACTGAGAGTTTTGGTGCTAGAGGACCTGGGTGTTGCTTTGTGGGCCTTTGTACCCCACCTGGAAAATAATCTGTCTAGTTACACAGAGCCTGTACAGACAGGCTACAGTATAGATGACATAATAGGATCTCTATGGACTACAGTATTTGGTATTTTATTAAGATCCCCATTATCTGTGGCAAAAGCAGCAGCTACTCTACCTGGGTTCCACACAAAACATGAAACATCACATAATACAGAACATTCATAGACAAGAACAGCTCAAGAACAGAACTACATATGTATATTATTTAAAGGCACATGTAGCCTACATTTCAATACATAACTATCTAGGTCAAATAGGGGAGAGGCGTTGTGTCGTGAGGTGTTGCTTTATCTGGTTTTTAAACCAGGTTTGCTGTTAATTTGAGCAATACGAGATGGAATGGTGTTCCATGCAATAATGGCTCTATATAATTACTTGAATTTGTTCTGGATTTGGTGACTGTGAAAAGACCCCTGGTGGCATGTCTGGTGGGGTAAGTGTGTGTATCAGATCTGTGTGTAAACAAATTTCAACACATTAATGTTTCTTATGAAAAGAATAAGTGATGCAGTCAGTCTCTCCTCAACTTTTAGCCAAGAGAGACTGGCATGTCAGTATGTGCTGATGGGTTCTGTCTGATATAGACTGATTCAGATGGGTTCTGTCTGATATAGACACTGGTTCAGATTGGTTCTGTCTGATATAGACACTGGTTCAGATGGGTTCCATCTGATAGAAACGCTGGTTCAGATGGGTTCCGTCTGATATAGACACGGGTTCAGATGGGTTCTGTCTGATATAGACACTCGTTCTGATGGTTTCTGTCTGATATAGACTGGTTCAGATGGGTTCTGTCTGATATAGACACTTGTTCAGATGGGTTCTGTCTGATATAGACACTGGTTCAGATGGGTTCTGTCTGATGGAGACACTGGTTAAAATGGGTTCTGTCTGATGGAGACACTGGTTCAGATGGGTTCTGTCTGATGGAGACTAGGGTTGCAAAGGGTTGGAAACTTCCCATGGAATATTTCTGAAAACTTTCCATGGGAAGTTAAGCCCTTGAATTTGGGGAATTTTGCTTAAATTCAGCATAAAAGTTATAACAGTGAACCTTTATAGTGGGATACACATAACGCAACTCTAGGTCTTGTGGCATATTTTGGTTAAACTATCCCCAATTCAATGGAACTGCAACCCTCTGCATGAACAGTGCATTCTTCCATCACATTACAGCTGATTCTCAAGATCTTGCACACTAATGAGATGCTATTGAGCCCACACTACTACACTGTCTGAGCCAAGGACTACATGCTTTCTGGTAAGTTTTGATTACAATACTTGGTGGGGTGAATATATTTTATATGACGTACATGATTTTTTGTTAACTAGTAAATAGCTAAGTGTGTTTAAATCATTTATAACATGCTAGTTAGTTTTTGCTACCATGTGGGTTTTAGCTTGCTTGAACATGCTAAGTGAGGAGTGTTAATTCACCTGTTTACATACATGTTTCATTTTAAAACATTTATCTTACATAGGAGTTGTTTAATCTAACTGCTTAACTAGTTATCTGTATATGGAATTGTATTTGGGGTTTTTTAAATCATTTTTTTCTAATCTTTACAGGAAAATGCCACGGGCACTATCTGATGTGTGGAGATGTTTCACTGCAGCTAATGTAGAAGGAAAAGCTGTGTACATTTGCAAATACTGTGCCAAATCATATGTGAAGAATGCAACAAAGATGCAGAATCATCTGGCCAAGTGCATAAAGTTCCCTCAGCGCTCACAACAAGCAACCTCTGACAAAAGTCCCTATACTTCTATTCGAGGTGAAAATGATTAATCAGACACCTTATCGATAGCAACAGCTCATGGTCCTCCTGGAATCAGAAGTTTTTTTGACTCAATGGAGGAACGTAGTCAGAGAAATGCTGATGAATGTCTTGCTTGAGCTGTGTATGCAACTGGTTCACCTCTGATGCTCACAGGCAATGTGTATTGGAAGAGATTTCTGAATGTTCTTCACCCAGCATACACCCCTCCAACCAGACATGCTTTATCTACTCATTTGCTGGATGCAGAGTTCAACAGTTCATCTCCACCCCTCAACCAGTATTCTACAAGAGCACAGACACAAGGGACAACAGACACACCGGTCTCTACATTGCAGATGAGCTGAAGGCAGTCATCAATGACCTTGGACCACAGAAGGTATTTGCACTGGTGACAGACAATGCTGCGAACATGAAGGCTGCTTGGTCTAAAGTGGAGGAGTCCTACCCTCACATCACACCCATTGGCTGTGCTGCTCATGCATTGAATATGCTCCTCAAGGACATCATGGCACTGAAAACAATGGATGCACTCTACAAGAGAGCCAAGGAAATGGTTAGGTATGTGAAGGGTCATCAAGTTATAGCAGCAATCTACCTCACCATGCAAAGTGAGAAGAATAACAGCACCACATTGAAGCTACCCAGCAACACCTGTTGGGGTGGTGTTGTCATCATGTTTGACAGTCTCCTGGAGGGGATGGAGTCTCTCCAAAAAATGGCCATATCACAGTCTGCAGATATGGACAGCCCCATCAAGAGGATCCTCCTGGATTATGTATTTTGGGAGAGAGTGGTAAGCAGCCTGAAACTCCTGAAACCTATAGCAGTAGCCATTGGATGGCCAATGCCATCCTGTCTGATGTTCAGACTCTGCTTGCAGATGTAAGAGAAGAAATCCGTACTGCCCTGCCCACTTCACTGTTGCTCCAAGCAGAAGAAACTGCAGTTCTACATCAAAAAGGGTGAAGACTTCTGCCTGAAGCCCATACACGCCGCAGCGTAGATGTTGGACCCCAAGTATGCTGGCAAGAGCATCCTGTCTGGTGCAGAGATCAACAAGGCCTATGGTGTCATCACTACCGTGTCTCGCCACCTTGGCCTGGATGAGGTCAAGGTTCTTGGCAGTCTGTCGAAGTACACTTCCAAGCAAGGGCTTTGGGATGGAGATGCAATATGGCAGTCAACATCTCTCATAAGCCACCTGGTGGAAGGGACTTTGTGGATCTGAGGCTCTTTCCCCTGTTGCCTCCATCATCCTCCAAATCCCACCAACATCAGCCACCTCAGAGCACAAATGGTCCTTGTTTGGGAACTCACACACCAAAGCACGCAACAGCCTGACCAATACTAGATTTTGCCCGGTGGCCATCCGGGCAAATTTGAGGCCTTTTGAGCCTGACAATGAACCATCCTCAACAAGGTTGGAAAGTGACAGTGAAGATGAGGCCTCAGAGTCTGATGTTCAAGAGGTGGACATTGAGGAGGTCCAGGGAGAAGACATGGAAGCCTGAGAGGAAGACAACCAAAGCTTTAATTTCTAGACTATAATTTTAGAGATGTATGTTGAAAATGTTTTTGGGAGATGTGATGGATCATTGGGGATCATTCAATATTCCCTTCCTTTTTGTTGTTCAGTAAAATCATCCCATGGAAAGAGTCAACTAATTTAATAAAGTTCAATTTGTAACTAAATTGTTTTAATTTATTTCTATTGGAAGGATTTAATAATTTGTAATGATGTTTACTTATGATACAGTAAAATATTATATAATGTATAATGTTTCTGTCTCCATATGTTATGGTAAATATATCCAATGCAAAAAACATCTACATTTAAATGGTATTCATATTATTTGCATATATTTCCGTTAATTCCCATATATTCCTGTTAATTCCCACGGAAAGTTTCCACCTCTGAAAATTCCCCAAAATGTGCAACCCTAATGGAGACACTGGTTCTGATGGGTTGTGTCTGATGGAGACACTGGTTCTGATGGGTTGTGTCTGATGGAGACACTGGTTCAAATGGGTTCTGTCCGATGGAGACTGATATAAAGAGCTTGGCTCAGGGCAGTTCTTCATGTGGTTGATTGCCAGCTGTGACCGCAAGCACAATCAAAGGCCTCTGTCTGAACAACAATGTTACCACCATGACAACTTCCATGAATGTGTGGTTCTGTCCTAATATGTGTTGCATATAGGCTAGGCCTAGTTGGAAATGAGTGTCTGCATGTGATTCGGACTCAGGTGAAAAAGTCACCCTACTCTAAAGTAATAGGAAACAGTGATGAATGTTGCAATGTTGATCAGAGTAGGAGAGATGTTTATCATGTGTTTCTTACGTAGAGCTTGTTAATGCCTTTGAAGTCGTTCTCCTTGACCTCTGTGATGTCGTTGTTCTGGAGGTCGATCATTAGTGTGTCAGCGGGAATGTTCTCGGGCACAGAGAGCAACCCTGTGGAGACATGATATCAATCAATCAATCAATAAATCAGCTGTGTATTGTCCACGTAGCTGTAAAGCTAACATCACAGAGAAGTTTCATATGTAATGAGAACTGTAGTGGTCCTAGAGTAGAGCCTTGAGGAACTCCAAATTGTCACTGAGCATGATTGCCTCCAGTCCTACAGTATCTTAACAGATGACACTTTCATAAAAGTGATTGATCAAGGCTGTAATAGAATGTTAGGAGCCCCTAGCCCTCCCTTTCCCCCAGACTGCACATAGGAGCAGTGAGGGTTTAATAGAATGTTACCCAGATCAGAGCACTGCACCACCCGTAGGGAGCACTGGCAGCCAAAGGGGCAGTCCATGAGGGAGTTATCGGCATCATCATCATCATCATCGTCGTCCTGCATCATGATTTCATGGTCCCTCATGAAGTCCAAGACGTTAATTGGCTGGTAGGGCTTGGCATGGCCCAGTGCAAGCAGACACAGCAGCAGGAAGCCTCTCATGGTGAAGACTAGTGGGTCTATAAAACAAGATGCCACATAATAAACACTAGTGGGCCTACACAAAAATAAGAAAAATTAGAAGATTGATACTTTATTGTCCATTTTCTTGAAGAGAGTCTAAAATTGATCACCCAATTTGCCCAAGATGTCTCACACATTGAAGACAAGCTTTGAGAAATACCCAAGTGTTGTAACACATCAATGATCTGAGACTCTGTACCAGGTTTCTGACTAATTTCCGTTGTGTTGCTGTGCTATCATCTTACCTTTTTGTAGGAGAAAGACATAACCCAAAGCAGGTGAAGTTAGGCTATGATTCTGAGGGTGTTAGAATTACCCTGCAGCTACTGAGGTCTATTCTGAGGATGTTAGAATGACCCTGCAGCTACTGAGGTCTATTCTGAGGGTGTTAGAATGACCCTGCAGCTACTGAGGTCTATTCTGAGGGTGTTAGAATGACCCTGCAGCTACTGAGGTCTATTCTGAGGGTGTTAGAATGACCCTGCAGCTATTGAGGTCTATTCTGAGGGTGTTAGAATGACCCTGCAGCTACTGAGGTCTACACAGAACTGATTATGTCCTTGCCTGCACTGTAAGGATGTTGAAACATGTTATGTTTTTTTTGGGTTGATGATGATTTCTACTTGTTCTGATTCTGCTACTTTATTATTGTATCTGCATGACCCAAAATGTTGAACTCCATTTATTCTTGAATGGAAAGCATGTCTAAATGAGTATAACATACACAGCAGTCCTGTTAAGGCACTCCCTTTAAATTCAATCCTAACACTATGGCCTTATGTGTACTTGCTGTTTGTGAGGTTTTGGGGAAAGAAACTTCACTAGTTACTTTTTGAGTCTGTAATCAAGGTTTCCATTAACTATTGTGCAGTAATTGAGACATTACAGGCAATGCAAATGTTGTTTTGCTTCTTGCTCAATATACACCATCTGTAGCGTTTTACACATAAGGTTTTACAGAGCCAGCTATGTAGCTATCCATTTCTCACACTTTCTCAGACTACACAAGGCAAAAAGAGGGAAATGGAACAAGTTATCTTCTCACACTTTCTCAAGGCCAACCGAGGGATATGGAGCAGTACTGTGGGTGGGTTGGGTTGTGGATGACCATGCTCCATTCAGCATTGCTTCTTTCCGAAACCCAATGCTGTTTCTACCCACAACTATTTGGTGGTGGTTCAGAGGTATTCGATAATACTTAACGGCACAGACATGTACTATGAAACTAAATAAATCTAGCACATTCTACAGCGCATTCAGAAAGTATTCAGACCCCTTCACCTTTTCCACATTTCGTTACGTTACAGCCTTATTCTAAAATGGATTAAAAAATATATATATTCTCATCAATCTACACACAATACCCCATAATGACAAAGCGAAAACAGGTTTTTAGAATGCAATTTTTTGCAAATGTATTAAAATAAAAAACAGATACCTTATTTACATAAGTATTCAGACCCTTTGCTATGAGACTCAAAATTGAGTTCAGGTAAATTAAATTGATTGAACATGATTTGGAAAGACACACCTGCCTATATAAGGTCCCACAGTTGACAGTGCATGTCAGAGCAAAAACCAAGCCATGAGGTTGAAGGAATTGTCCGTAGAGCTCCGAGACAGGATTGTGTCGAGGCACAGATCTGAGGAAGGGTACTAAAAAATGTCTGCAGCATTGAAGGCCCCAAGAACACAGTGGCCACCATCATTCTTAAATGGAAGAAGTATGGAACCACCAAGACTCTTCCTAGAGCTCGCCGCCTGGCCAAACTGAGCAATCGGGGGAGAAGGACCTTGTTCAGGGAGGTGACCAAGAACCCAATGGTCACTCTGACTTAGCTCCAGAGTTCCTTTGTGGAGATGGGAGAACCTTCCAGAAGGACAACCATCTCTGTAGCACTCCACCAATCAGGCCTTTATGGTAGAGTGGCCAGAGGGAAGCCACTCCTCAGTAAAAGGTACATGACAGCCCGCTTAGAGTTTGCCAGAAGGCACCTAAGGACTCTCAGACCATGAAACAAGATTCTCTGGTCTGATGAAACCATGATTTAACTCTTTAGCCTGAATGCCAAGCATCACGTCTGGAGGAAACCTGGCGCCATCCCTACGATGAAGCATGGTGGGAGCAGCATGCTACAGGGACTGGGAGACTAGTGACAGGGACTGGGAGACTAGTCAGGATCGAGGGAAAGATGAACGGAGCAAAGTACAGAGAGATCCTTGATGAAAATCTGCTCCAGAGCTCTCTGGACCTCAGACTGGGGTGAAGGTTCACCTTCCATCAGGACATTGACCCTAAGCACACAGCCAAGACAACGCAGAAGTGGCTTCGGGACAAATCTCTGAATGTCCTTGAGTGGCCCGGCCAAAGCTGGACTTGAACCCAATCGAACATCTCTGGAGAGACCTTAAAATAGCTGTTCAGCAACGCTCCCCATCCAACCTGAAGGAGAACTCCCCAAATACAGGTGTGCCACGGTTGTAGCTTCATACCCAAGAAGACTCAAAGCTGTAATTGCTGCCAAAGATGCTTCAACAAAGTTATAACGACAAAAATACACATTTGTTCGCAAAAAATATTGTTCCCACATATTAGTGTTATGTAACACTAAATTCTAGAAATGAGTGGTTTTGGGTGCATTTTTCCTTTAAGCCTGCATCATCAATTAAGACAAAATCACAATCTATTCAAACATTTCTGAGATCAAGTTCATAAACTCAGACAATGAATACATTTCTGAAGTTTAACAATAACACTGAGGTAACACAAGTCAGCAACATGCAGTAAGTCATTCTGAGGTAACACACCTCAGCAGTCAGTTACTCCCCCCTCTCAGGTGAATTAAGTAAGATATTGTCACATCCTCCACATATAATACAGCTATAACATCCTCCACATATAACACAGCTATAACATCCTCCACATATAATACAGCTATAACATCCTCCACATATAATACAGCTAATAACATCCTCCACATATAATACAGCTATAACATCCTCCACATATAATACAGCTATAACATCCTCCACATATAATACAGCTATAACATCCTCCACATATAACACAGCTATAACATCCTCCACATATAACACAGCTATAACATCCTCCACATATAACACAGCTATAACATCCTCTACATATAATACAGCTATAACATCCTCCACATATAACACAGCTATAACATCCTCTACATATAATACAGCTATAACATCCTCCACATATAACACAGCTATAACATCCTCTACATATAATACAGCTATAACATCCTCCACATATAACACAGCTATAACATCCTCCACATATAACACAGCTATAACATCCTCCACAAATAATACAGCTATAACATCCTCCACATATAATATAGCTATAACATCCTCTACTTGTAATACAGCTATAACATCACATTGGCCCTTACAATAATGTATATGTTGTTTAACTCACCTCAGCAGTCACTTAGTGGGTTGTATCCTTGTTTAACTCCAGTCAGATAGCCTCCAGGGAGAACATGAACCAGATGCCCACCAGGGCAGCAGTAGTCTGGGTGTGCAGGAACAGGAGCACCAGTCACAGTGGAGGGGAGGAAGGTACATCAGAAAGAAACACTAACTCTCTGAATGAAAATAAACCTCTGCTGCTGCTGGGGATGCTGGCACGGAGAGCTTGAATTGAATAAATACCTATCACTCTCTCTCACACAGACACAGAGATCACCACCACATCTCTGTAATGCTGGCTAGTCCTGAAAACGCATAGTTACCGGCCAGTCATGTGGTTCTCATCAGTACTTGAACCGGGGCCAGAATTGTACGTTTAACTTCTCAATGCTTTAGCCTTTATATAGAACTACTGTACCATCCTACCGGTAGGTCCCAGTCCCCTGCTCAGCGTGACTTAGAGAAGCAAGTGTCTGAGACGCCCAGCGTGACTTAGAGAAGCAAGTGTCTGAGACGCCCAGCGTGACTTAGAGAAGCAAGTGTCTGAGACGCCCAGCGTGACTTAGAGAAGCAAGTGTCTGAGACGCCCAGCGTGACTTAGAGAAGCAAGTGTCTGAGACGCCCAGCGTGACTTAGAGAAGCAAGTGTCTGAAACGCCCAGCGTGACTTAGAGAAGCAAGTGTCTGAGACGCCCAGCGTGACTTAGAGAAGCAAGTGTCTGAGACGCCCATCGTGACTTAGAGAAGCAAATGTCTGAGACGCCCAGCGTGACTTAGAGAAGCAAGTGTCTGAGACGCCCAGCGTGACTTAGAGAAGCAAGTGTCTCTGAGACGCCCAGCGTGACTTAGAGAAGCAAGTGTCTGAGACGCCCAGCGTGACTTAGAGAAGCAAGTGTCTCTGAGACGCCCAGCGTGACTTAGAGAAGCAAGTGTCTCTGAGACGCTCAGCGTGACTTAGAGAAGCAAGTGTCTCTGATACGCTCAGCGTGACTTAGAGAAGCAAGTGTCTCTGAGACGCTCAGCGTGACTTAGAGAAGCAAGTGTCTCTGAGACGCCCAGCGTGACTTAGAGAAGCAAGTGTCTCTGAGACGCCCAGCGTGACTTAGAGAAGCAAGTGTCTCTGAGATGCCCAGCGTGACTTAGAGAAGCAAGTGTCTCTGAGACGCTCAGCGTGACTTAGAGAAGCAAGTGTCTCTGACACGCTCAGCGTGACTTAGAGAAGCAAGTGTCTCTGAGACGCTCAGCGTGACTTAGAGAAGCAAGTGTCTGAGACGCCCAGCGTGACTTAGAGAAGCAATGTGGATCAATTATACTATAAGTACTGTATGTGATGAAGCCTATCTTAATCATTAGTATGCTAGATAGCCACACATACTGTATATATACAGGTTATGTTAGCCCTCCCTTCAGAGGAATACATTAGAGTAGTTATACTATTATTACAACATGATGCAATTGCTTGATACATATTTTTAAAAATCCTGTCTGTCTGTCTGTCTATCTAGTGACCTAGGTGGGATGTGACACACCCTCTGTCTGTCTGTCTGTCTGTCTGTCTGTCTGTCTGTCTGTCTCTCTAGTGACCTAGGTGGGATGTGACACACCCTCTGTCTGTCTGTCTGTCTGTCTGTCTGTCTGTCTGTCTGTCTGTCTGTCTGTCTGTCTGTCTGTCTGTCTGTCTGTCTGTCTCTCTAGTGACCTAGGTGGGATGTGTTACCCTCTGTCTGTCTGTCTGTCTGTCTGTCTGTCTGTCTGTCTGTCTGTCTGTCTGTCTGTCTGTCTGTCTGTCTGTCTGTCTGTCTGTCTGTCTGCTCTAGTCTCAGCATGCTATGATGACTTACAGTATGAATCCATGATAAGGTGCCCCTGTGGCTTATCCTACGTTGGGAGGACTAAAGCCTATGCCAAGTATAATCTCTTTGCCAGACAGGTTTTCCCCCTCAGTTTTTGCACTAGCACTAGCTATATATTACTGAACAAAAATATAAACACAACATGCAACAATTTCAACGATTTTACAGTTCATATCAGTCAATTGAAATAAGTTAATTAGGCCCTAATCTATGGATTTCACATAACTGGGCAGGGGCGCAGCCATGGATGGGTCTGGGAGAGCAAAGGCCCACACACTGGGGAGTTGGGCCCAACCAATCAGAATGAGTTTTTCCCCATATAAGGGCTTTATTACAGACAGAAATACTCCTAAGTTTCTTCAGCTGTCCGGTTGGCTTGTCTCAAGACGATCCCGCAGGTGAACAAGCCGGAAGTGGAGGTCCTGGGATGGCGTGGTTACATGTAGTGTGCGGTTGTGAGGCTGGTCGGCAAATTCTCTAAAATGACTTTGGAGGCGGATTCTGGTGGACATTCCTGCATTCAGAATGCCAATTGAAGGCTTTGTGTTGTTGGCATTTTATACTGGCCTTTTATTGTCCCCAGCACAAGGTGCACCTGTGTAATAATCATGCTGTTTAATCAGCTTCTTGATATGCCACACCTGTCAGGTGGATGGATTATCTTGGCAAACATTTGAGCAAAATAAGCTTTTTGTGTGTTTGGAACATTTCTGGGATCTTTTATTTCAGCTCATGAAACATGGGACCAACACTTTACATGTTGCGTTTTATATTTTTGTTCAGTGTAAACAGTATATATTGTTGGACGTAAAGGTTAAACACCAGCATATCAGCTCCAAGTGATTTTAATTTTGGAAATCTGTTTGAATGTATTCCCACACATAATAGAGAGATATACAATTTAAAATTGATTACATAGAGATTTTGTCACTGGCCAACACGCAATACCCCATAATGCCAAAGTGGAATTGTGTTTTTAGACATTTTTACAAATTAATTGAAAATAAAATACTCAAATGAGTATTCAATCCCTTTGTTATGGCAAGCCTAAATAAGTTCAGGAGTAAAAATGTGCTTAACAAGTCACATAATAAGTGGACTCACTCTGTGTGCAATAATAGTCTTTAACACTGATTTAGTATATCATTAAATGTTCAAACTGAGCTTCTAACCAATTAGGCTACTATACAGTGGGTAGTGCCAATGGGGAAGTCTCACTCTCTGTCTCTGTGCTGTGTAGCTACAATGACTCCACTGCTAAGCTAGTTAATGTGTAGCTACAATGACTCCACTGCTAAGCTAGTTAATGTGTAGCTACAATGACTCCACTGCTAAGCTAGTTAATGTGTAGCTACAATGACTCCACTGCTAAGCTAGTTAATGTGTAGCTTCATTGACTCCACTGCTAAGCTAGTTAATGTGTAGCTACAATGACTCCACTGCTAAGCTAGTTAATGTGTAGCTACAATGACTCCACTGCTAAGCTAGTTAATGTGTAGCTACAATGACCCTACTGCTAAGCTAGTTAATGTGTAGCTACAATGACCCTACTGCTAAGCTAGTTAATGTGTCTCTTCAATTACCCTACTGCTAAGCTAGTTAATGTGTCTCTTCAATGACCCTACTGCTAAGCTAGTTAATGTGTCTCTTCAATGACCCTACTGCTAAGCTAGTTAATGTGTCTCTTCAATGACTCTACTGCTAAGCTAGTTAATGTGTCTCTTCAATGACCCTACTGCTAAACTAGTTAATGTGTCTCTTCAATGACCCTACTGCTAAGCTAGTTAATGTGTCTCTTCAATGACCCTACTGCTAAGCTAGTTAATGTGTCTCTCATTCACACTGTAGCAGCAGCTGAGATTGCATTCTCAATTCCCATTTTCACTTCGAGTTCTGTTTTAGACATGGACTTTGGGCCAAAATAACCATCGAATTAGGTTGGAATGACCAGAAATTTCCCAAACTCATACCCAACCCAAGCACAACATACTGTTAAATGCATGTTGCCTTCAGTTAATGTGTAGCTACAATGACCCTACTGCTAAGCTAGTTAATGTGTAGCTACAATGACTCCACTGCTAAGCTAGTTAATGTGTAGCTACAATGACTCTACTGCTAAGCTAGTTAATGTGTAGCTACAATGACCCTACTGCTAAGCTAGTTAATGTGTAGCTACAATGACTCCACTGCTAAGCTAGTTAATGTGTCTCTTCAATGACCCCACTGCTAAGCTAGTTAATGTGTAGCTACAATGACCCTACTGCTAAGCTAGTTAATGTGTAGCTACAATGACCCTACTGCTAAGCTAGTTAATGTGTCTCTTCAATGACTCCACTGCTAAGCTAGTTAATGTGTAGCTACAATGACCCTACTGCTAAGCTAGTTAATGTGTCTCTTCAATGACTCTACTGCTAAGCTAGTTAATGTGTCTCTTCAATGACCCTACTGCTAAGCTAGTTAATGTGTCTCTTCAATGACTCTACTGCTAAGCTAGTTAATGTGTCTCTTCAATGACTCTACTGCTAAGCTAGTTAATGTGTCTCTTCAATGACCCTACTGCTAAGCTAGTTAATGTGTCTCTTCAATGACCCTACTGCTAAGCTAGTTAATGTGTCTCTCATTCACACTGTAGCAGCAGCTGAGATTGCATTCTCAATTCCCATTTTCACTTCGAGTTCTGTTTTAGACATGGACTTTGGGCCAAAATAACCATCGAATTAGGTTGGAATGACCAGAAATTTCCCAAACTCATACCCAACCCAAGCACAACATACTGTTAAATGCATGTTGCCTTCAAGTATTACACAATTATTTTTCCATACTTTTTCCATGTGGCATTGATATTTGCTTGCCACAGCAGTAACTGCAGTCTGAAAGGGGTACTTACGGGGGAACACAGAGGGTCCAACTATGTTTAGGTTTGGCTGAGACACACCGCTAAAATGGAAAGGGCCCAAAGGGGTCTCTATTTATGTGTCAGTAGACTATTATCTCTCCCATTGAGTCAGTGTGTAATATCAGTCAGTATACTGAGATCTGGTTCTAACATCACTGTCTAGCCTACAATAGATTCTAGACTAGAGCCTGCTTTAAGATCATCTCGCATTCTGCATGTTAAAGGGGCAATCTGCGATTGGTCATTCTTTTTTTTTTTTTTTTACTTTTAAAGGAATTATATACTCTTTGATTCTTCAAAAATATAACTTATAAATGCCTCATGGGCTTAGTTCAAATGTTCTACCATCACCTGCCTCATGGGCTTAGTTCAAATGTTCTACCATCACCTACCTCATGGGCTTAGTTCAAATGTTCTACCATCACCTGCCTCATGGGCTTAGTTCAAATGTTCTACCATCACCCATCAGAACCCAAAATAGAAGCTTGTTTTACTCCATTGTTTGTAAACAATGTAATTGTAAAACATGGTTAAAACTATTTTTGATATCATGGATGGCCAGTCCTTCCATCCATAGCTCTATCTATACATTTGCAGTGTGAAGGGGTATTTATGGGGAACTCAGAGGGTCCAATTATGTTACCGTTTGGCTGAGACACCCAGCTATAATGGTAAGGGGTCTTCATATTTCAGTACAGTATCATCTTTCCCCCATTGAGTTTGTGTAATATTTTCCTATATACTATCTCCCCAACACGTCTCACATTCTGCCTTTTGAATAATTGAAACAATAGTCTTTTAATAGTCAATATTATCTAGGCCTACATACTGTACAGTGCCTTCTGAAAGTATTCACACCCCTTGACTTTTTCCACATTTTGTCACAAAGTGGGATTAAAATTGATTTAATTGTCATTTTTTATCTACGATTTACACCAAATACTCTAATGTCAAAGGGGAAGAAAAATTAGAACATTTGTAGAAATAAAAAAAGATCAACAATAAAACACAGATCTACAGTTGAAGTCGGTAGTTTACATTCACTGAGGTTGAAGTCATTAAAACTCAACCACTCCACAGATTTCATGTTAACAAACTATAGTTTTGTCAAGTCGGTTAGGACATCTACTTTGTGTATGACACAAGTAATTCTTCCAACAATTGTTTACAGACAGATTATTTCACTTATAATTCACTATATCACAATTCCATTGAGTCAGAGGTTTACATACACTAATTCCAGAAAATTATGTATTGGATTTAGAAGCTTCTGATTTCAAGGCCTACCTTCAAACTCAGTGCCTCTTTGCTCGACATCATGGAAAAATCAAAAGAAATCAGCCAAGACCTCAGAAAAACAATTGTAGACCTCCACAAGTCTGGTTCATCCTTGGGAGCAATTTCCGAATGCCTGAAGGTACGCCTGTATAAACAATAGTACGCAAGTATAAACACCATGGGACCACGCAGCCGTCATACCGCTCAGGAAGGAGACGCGTTCTGTCTCCTAGAGATGAGCGTACTTTGATGCGAAAAGTGCAAATCAATCCCAGCACAACAGCAGTAAAACGAGTCCTATATCGACATAACCTGAAAGGCCGCTCAGCAAGGAAGAAGCCACTGCTCCAAAAGCGCCATAAAAAAGCCAGACTACGGTTTGCAACTGCACACGGGGTCAAAGATTGTACTTCTTGGTACATATATCCTCTGGTCTGATGGAACAAAAATAGAACTGTTTGGCCATAATGACCATCGTTATGTTTGGAGGAAAAAGGGGGAGGCTTGCAAGCCGAAGAACACCATCCCAACCGCGAAGCACGGGGGTGGCAGCATCATGTTGTGGGGGTGTTTTGCTGCAGGAGGGACTGGTGCACTTCACAAAATAGATGGCATCATGAGGAATGAAAATTATGTGGATATATTGAAGCAACATCTCAAGACATCAGTCAGGAAGTTACAACAAAGTCAAGGTATTAGAGTGGCCATTACAAAGCCCTGACCTCAATCCTATATAAGATTTGTAGGCAGAACTGAAAAAGTGTGTGCAAGCTAGGAGGCCTACAAAACCTGACTCAGTTACACCAGTTCTGTCAGTAGGAATGGGTCAAAATTCACCCAACTTATTGTGGGAAGCTTGTGGAAGGCTACCCGAAACGTTTGACACAAGTTAAACAATTTAAAGGCAATGCTACCAAATACTAATTGAGTGTATGTAAACTTCTGACCCACTGGGGATGTGATGAAAGAAATAAAAGCTGAAATAAATCACTCTCTCTACTATTATTCTGACATTTCACATTCTTTAAATAAAGTGGTGATCCTAATTGAACATAGACAGGGAATTTTTACTAGGATTAAATGTCAGGAATTGTGAAAAACTGAGTTTAATGTGTTTGGCTAAGGTGTACAGTCGTGGTCAAAAGTTTTCAGAATGACACAAGTATTGGTCTCCACAGAGTTTGCTGCCTCAGTGTTGATGATGGCAATTTGCATATACTCCAGAATGTCATGAAGACTGATCAGATGAATTGCAATAAATTGCAAGGTCCCTCTTTGCCATGAAAATGAACTTAATCCCCCAAAAACATTTCCACTGCATTTCAGCCCTGCCACAAAAGGACCAGCTGCCATCATGTCAGTGATTGTCTCGTTAACACAGGTGAGTGTTGACGAGGACAAGGCTGGAGATCACTCTGTCATGCTGATTGAGTCAGAATAACAGACTGGAAGCTTTAAAGGGAGGTTGGTGCTTGAAATCATTGTTCTTCCTCTGTCAACCATGGTTACCTGCAAGGAAACACGTGCCGTCATCATTGCTTTGCACAAAAAGGGCTTCACAGCCAAGGATATTGCTGCTGGTAAGATTGCATTTATCGGGTCATCAAAAACTTCAAGGAGGGAGGTTCAATTGTTGTGAAGAAGGCGTCAGGGCGCCCAAGAAAGTCCAGCAAGCGCCAGGACCATCTCCTAAAGTTGATGGCCTGGTGTCAAGAAGGGTAGCAAAGAAGCCACTTCTCTCCAGGAAAAACATCAGGGACAGACTGATATTCTGCAAAAGGTACAGGGATTGGACTGCTGAGGACTGGGGTAGAGTCATTTTCTCTGATGAATCCCCTTTCCGATTGTTTGGGCCATCCGGAAAACACCTTGTCCGGAGAAGACAAGGTGAGCGCTACCATCAGTCCTGTGTCATGCCAACAGTAAAGCATCCTCAGACCATTCATGTGTGGGGTTGCTTCTCAGCCAAGGGAGTGGGCTCACTCACAATTTTGCCTAAGAACACAGCAAAGAATAATGAATGGTACCAACACATCCTCCGAGAGCAACTTCTCCCAACCATCCAAGAACAGTTTGGTGACGACCAATGCCTTTTCCAGCATGAGCACCTTGCCATAAGGCAAAAGTGATAACTAAGTGGCTTGGGGAACAAAACATCGACATTTTGGGTCCATGGCCAGGAAACTCCCCAGACCTTAATCCCATTGAGAACTTGTGGTTTATCCTCAAGAGGCAGGTGGACAAACAAAACCCCAAAACGTCTGACAAACTCTAAGCATTGATTATGCACGAATGGCCTGCCATCAGTCAGGATGTGGCCCAGAAGTTAATTGACAGCATGCCAGGGCGGATTGCAGAGGTCTTGAAAAAGAAGGGTCAACACTGCAAATATTGACTCTTTGCATAAACTGAATGTCATTGTCAATGAAAGCCTTTGACACTTATGGAATACTTGTAATTATACTTCAGTGTACCATAGTAACTACTCACATAAAGATCTAAGAACACTGAAGCAGCAAACTTTGTGGAGACCAATACTTTCTCAAAACTTTTGACCACGACTGTATGTAAACTTCTGACTTCAACTGTATAATGATTAGATATGTATTCAACCCCCTGAGTCAATACATGTTAGAATCACCTTGGGCAGCGATTACAGCTGTGAGTGTTTCTGGGTAATTCTCTAAGAGCATTCCACACCTGGATTGTGCAACATTTGCACATTATTATTTTTAAAGTTCTTCAAACTCTGTCAAGTTGGTTGTTGATCGTTGCTAGACAACCATTTTCAGGTCTTGCCATAGATTTTCAAGTAAACTCGGCCACTCAGGAACATTCACTGTCTTCTAGTGTAGATTTGGCCTTGTGTTTTAGGTTATTGTCCTGCTGAAAGGTGAATTAATCTCCCAGTTTCTGGTGGAAAGCAGACGGAACCAGGTTTTCCTCTAGGATTCTGTCTGTGCTTAGTTCCATTCAGTTTATTTTTTATCCTGAAAAACTCCCCAGTCCTTAACGATTATAAGCATACCCATAACATGATGCAGCCCCACTATGCTTGAAGATATGGAGAGTGGTACTCAGTGATGTGTTGTATTGGATTTACCCCAAACATAACACTTTGAATTCAGTATTACTTCAGTGCCTTGTTTCAAACAGGAAGCATGTTTTGTAATATGCTTACTCTGTACAGGCTTCCTTCTTTTCACTCTTTCATTTAGGTTAGTATTGTGGAGTAACTACCATGTTGATCCATCCTCCTATCACAGCCGTTAAACTCTAATTGTGTTTAAAAGTCACCATTGGCCTCATGGTGAAATCCCTAAACGGTTTCCTTCATTTTGGCAACTGAGTTAGGAAGGACGCCTGTATCTTTGTAGTGACTGGGTGTATTGATACATCATCCAAAGTGTAATAAATTCACCATGCTCAAAGGGATATTCAATGTCTTTACCCATCTACCAATAGATACCCTTCTTTGTTAGGCATTGGAAAACCTCCCTGGTCTTTGTTGTTGAATCTGTGTTTGAAATGGAGGGACCTTACAATTATCTGTATATGTGGGGCACAGAGATGAGGTATTCATTAAACATCATGTTAATAACCTCGTTATTGCACACAGAGTGAGTCCGTGCAACTCGATAAGTTACTCCTGAGCTGATTTAGGCTTGCCATAGAAAGGGGTTGACTCAGCTTTTAATGTTTTATTAGTTTATAAAAATAAGACAAGCTCAATGTAACATTATGGAATATTGTGTGTAGTTTTAAAATCTACATTTAATATATATTGAATTCAGGCTGTAACACAACATGTGAAAAAGTCAAGGGGTTTGAATACTTTCTGAATGCACTCTATGTAATTCCAAAAAGTCGATTTAAGAATCCAATAATCAGTACTATCTATGGATTTAACACCAGAAGGTCGATTAGTTTTCTGTGTTCATAAGTGTTTAGATAGCCAACTTATTCACAACCAGATCAGTTCACCAGGATCAACATAGAAACCCTGTTCACCAGGATCAACATGGAAACCCTGTTCACCAGGATCAACATGGAAACCCTGTTCACCAGGATCAACATGGAAACCCTGTTCACCAGGATCAACATGGAAACCCTGTTCATCAGGATCAACATAGAAACCCTGTTCACCAGGATCAACATGGAAACCTTCATGATGTCCAATTAGAGCCTGCTTCACTTTCTCCCATCTGATTAATAAAACAATCAAAGTCTTTCAAGGAATCAATGCTGTCAGATATAGTATTGTTTATGGTTCAGGTTTATTAGACTTTAGCCTAGAGACTTCTTTACAACACAGCTATCTGTCATTCAGGATAGAGTGCCTGGTTAGGTTACCACCAGACACAGGCAGATAGGTGAGAGTTATTTCCATGGATACCAACAAACCACTGCGTGTGAGTTATTGAAATGAGAGGAAAATATGACTGACTGAACTGAACCCAGCAGCTTACAGTGAACTGGATGTGTATACCGACTGTGTGCATCATCAGAACAGGGGTCATGTGACAGGGAGAGATATGTGATCAGTGGCTGCATCCCAAATGGCACCCTATATAGTGCACTAAAGTTACCCTCTTGGTCCTGGTCAAAAGTAGTGCACTATATAGTGAATAGGGTGAATTTCAGACGCAGTCAGTGGTTCATGGCTGATTAGCTGCTATGCTAGTCTCTCTTAATTCAGAAAGCAGATGTTTAATAGTTTCTCGGTAGCTTCTCAGAAGAAGAAGACTTTCAGTCATAGCATTAAACCCTTTGAGCGTTAGTTCAGCGTGACCTTAGCCTGGCCCCAGATCTGTTTGTGCTGTCTTTGTCAATGACCATAGAAGTTGGCAAGACAGCACAAACAGATCTGGAACCAGGCTAGCCTGTCCCTGACATCCGATCAGGTATTTGTTAACTCTGTTATCCACCTGTATTATTCCAGTTATTGGAAAGTGATCCTGAGGTATTTGAAGAAAATGTGCTTATAGTTCAGTGGTTTGTTCAGTCAATGCAGCTGGCAATAAGGTTGTATTATGGTACGTGTTTTGAGAAATTCAACAGGTCCTTGAAGGACATTCTCACAAAGTAGCTATTCTTGTGTCTTCTGGCTCCTCAGTTGGTAATGAATGGTTCATTGAAGCAGGAAAGTATTGTAATCATAACAAAGCAACACTTGTTTATTTGAGTCGTAGTAAAAACCACCATGTGTTTGTACAGGTATGAAAAAAACTGTCTCTTGCACTTTGTATGAACTTATCGATAATGCAATAAATTCATATCCCCACTTTTAAAATCTTAGTCAGCCAGGTACAAGTGGTGTTTCAGATTGATTTCCAACACTCAAAACTATTGTAAAAGTTTCCATACCACAGTATGGTTCCAATGTATGATTGTATCATATCCCTATATACATACCCTCATATCCCCATATCCCTATATACATCAGTGAAATATCTCCCTATTGTAGATCCTGACCCCCTCCTTGACATAGAAATAAAATGTATAGAAATAGCTTGGAACCTCTAACCCTAGCAATTTCACTGGTAAAGATTGTTAGATTATATTTCTGTGCTACTTGAGGATGTATGGTTAGTTGATCCATCTCTTCTCTCAGTTGAGTGTCAACGAACAAAATATGAAGAAGAATCTAAACTGGGGCCAACAATCACAGAGTAGGAATAGAAGGGAACATCCTTATTGTACCCCTCTATCACCAGAACTGTGTCCCAAATGGCACCCTATTCCCTATAAGCACCCTATTCCCTATAAGCACCCTATCCCCTATAAGAACCCTATTCCCTATAAGCACCCTATTCCCTATAAGCACCCTATTCCCTATAAGAACCCTATTCCCTATAAGCACCCTATTCCCTATAAGCACCCTATTCCCTATAAGCACCCTATTCCCTATAAGAACCCTATTCCCTATAAGCACCCTATTCCCTATAAGCACCCTATTCCCTATAAGCACTGGCCAAAACATCATGCTGAGGTTTCTCTAATAGGAGGTCTGACTCAAACACTTCAATCTTTAAATTAAGGTTTTAGGAAAAAGCCTCACTTCCCAAGAATGTTTCCATCCATGGAGTTTTAGAAGATGGAAAACCAGAAGTGGACAGTGTGTTTTTCTCAGTCCTATAGTCCTTTATATGAATGTGTTGCATGACTCTAACAATGACATACAGTTGGAGGTTGACTGTAACAATGAGATACAGTTGGAGGTTGACTGTAACAATGACATACAGTTGGAGGTTGACTGTAACAATGACATACAGTTGGAGGTTGACTGTAACAATGACATACAGTTGGAGGTTGACTGTAACAATGACATACAGTTGGAGGTTGACTGTAACAATGACATACAGTTGGAGGTTGACTGTAACAATGACATACAGTTGGAGGTTGACTGTAACAATGAGATACAGTTGGAGGTTGACTCTAACAATGAGATACAGTTGGAGGTTGACTCTAACAATGAGATACAGTTGGAGGTTGACTCTAACAATGAGATACAGTTGGAGGTTGACTGTAACAATGACATACAGTTGGAGGTTGACTGTAACACTGAGATACAGTTGGAGGTTGACTGTAACAATGAGATACAGTTGGAGGTTGACTGTAACAATGAGATACAGTTGGAGGTTGACTGTAACAATGAGATACAGTTGGAGGTTGACTGTAACAATGAGATACAGTTGGAGGTTGACTGTAACAATGAGATACAATTGGAGGTTGACTGTAACAATGAGAGACAGTTGGAGGTTGACTCTAACAATGAGATACAGTTGGAGGTTGACTCTAACAATGAGATACAGTTGGAGGTTGACTGTAACAATGACATACAGTTGGAGGTTGACTGTAACAATGAGATACAGTTGGAGGTTGACTGTAACAATGAGATACAGTTGGAGGTTGACTGTAACAATGAGATACAGTTGGAGGTTGACTGTAACAATGAGATACAGTTGGAGGTTGACTCTAACAATGAGATACAGTTGGAGGTTGACTGTAACAATGACATACAGTTGGAGGTTGACTCTAACAATGAGATACAGTTGGAGGTTGACTGTAACAATGACATACAGTTGGAGGTTGACTCTAAAAATGAGATACAGTTGGAGGTAGGGTTGCACATTTTGGGGAATATTCAGAGGTGGAAACTTTCCGTGGGAATTAACGGGAATATATGGGAATTAATGGGAATATATGGGAATTAATATTAATACCATTTAAATGTAGATGTTTTTTGCATTGGATATATATTTACCATAACATATGGAGACAGAAATATAAACCTTTAACCTTCATAAGTAGACATAATTGCAAATGATTAAATCCTTCCAATAGAAATAAAAAAAATGATTTAGTTACGAATTTAACTTTAATTAAATGAGTTTAACTTCACATGGGATGATTTCACTGAACAACAAAAGAAAGAGAATATTAAATGATCCCCAAATGATCCATCGCATCTCCCAAAAACGTTTTCAACATACTGTACATCTGTAAAACGATAGTCTAGAAACTAAAGCTTTGGTTGTCTTCCTCTCAGGCTTCCATGTCTTCTCCCTGGACCTCCTCAATGTCCACCTCTTGAACATCAGACTGAGGCCTCATCTTCACTGTCACTTTCCAACCTTGTTGAGTATGGCTCGTTGTCAGGCTCAAAAAGCCTAAAATTTGCCCTGATGGCCACCAATTTTTCAACCCTTGTATTGGTCAGCCTGTTGCGTGCTTTGGTGTGTGTGTTCCCAAACAAGGACCAGTTGTGCTCTGAGGTGGCTGATATTGGTGGGATTTGGAGGATGATGGAGGCAACAAGGGAAAGAGCCTCAGATCCACAAAGTCCCTTCCACCAGGTGGCTGATGAGATATGTTGCCATATTGCATCTCCATCCCAAAGCCCTTGCTTGGAAGTGTATTTCGCCAGACTGCTAAGAACCTTGCCCTCATCCAGGCCAAGGTGGCGAGACACGGTAGTGATGACACCATAGGCCTTGTTGATCTTGCCAGCATACTTGGGGTCCAACATGTACGCTGCGGCGTGTATGGGCTTCAGGCAGAAGTCTTCACGCTTTTTGATGTATTTCAGAACTGCAATTTCTTCTGCTTGGAGCAACAGTGAAGTGGGCAGGGCAGTACGGATTTCTTCTCTTACATCTGCAAGCAGAGTCTGAACATCAGACAGGATGGCATTGTCTCCCTCAATCGGTGCAATGGCTACTGCTATAGGTTTCAGGAGTTTCAGACTGCTTACCACTCTCTCCCAAAATATATCATCCAGGAGGATCCTCTTGATGGAGCTGTCCATATCTGCAGACTGTGATATGGCCATTTCTTGGAGAGACTCCTTCCCCTCCAGGAGACTGTCAAACATGATGACAATACACCCCAACGGGTGTTGCTGGGCAGCTTCAATGTGGGGCTCTTATTCTTCTTGGTGAGGTAGATTTCTGCTATAACTTGATGATCCTTCACATACCTAACCATTTCCTTGGCTCTCTTGTAGAGTGTATCCATTGTTTTCAGTGCCATGATGTCCTTGAGGAGCATATTTGTCAGGCTCTGGCCATAGAGAAGCAATAGGCATCTCTATGTAGCTATGGTCAGAGTCTGACAGTGTCGTTCTTTTCTGTTTCTTTGTGGGTTTTGGGTGGATCTCTAATTAGAGGCAGCTGCTAACCGTTGTCTCTAATTAGGGATCCAATATATGTTGAGTCTGTCCCTCACGCGGGTGTGGGTTGTTATCGTTATGTTGATCATTTCGCGAGTCACGGTGAAAGTAAGTGTGCCACTTTAGTTACGTCCGTTCCTTCGTGTTTGTGTTGATGTACGTGACGTTTAGTCTAGTCGTGTTTTTGTTTTGTTCGGTAGTTCGTCATTTGTGTTTTTATTTATACATAGTACTTAATAACATTATTACATAGTACAAATAATAAAGATGTCGAACTACTATCATCCCTGCGCTGCGTCTTGGTCTCTCCACACACACACTCGTGACAATATTCAATACATGAGCAGCACAGCCAATGGGTGTGATGTGAGGGTAGGACTCCTCCACTTTAGACCAAGCAGCCTTCATGTTCGGAGCATTGTCTGTCACCAGTGCAAATACCTTCTGTGGTCCAAGATCATTGATGACTGCCTTCAGCTCATCTGCAATGTAGAGACCGGTGTGTCTGTTGTCCCTTGTGTCTGTGCTCTTGTAGAATACTGGTTGAGGGGTGGAGATGATGTAGTTAATTATTCCTTGCCCACGAACATTCGACCACCCATCAGAGATGATTGCATTACAGTCTGCTTTCTCTATGATTTGCTTGACCTTCACTTGAACTCTGTTGAACTCTGCATCCAGCAAATGAGTAGATAAAGCATGTCTGGTTGGAGGGTTGGATGCTGGGTGAAAAACATGTAGAAATCACATTGCCTGTGAGTATCAGAGGTGAACCAGTTGCATACACAGCTCGAGCAAGACATTCATCAGCATTTCTCTGACTACGTTCCTCCATTGAGTAAAAAAAACGTCTGATTCCAGGACCATGAGCTGTTGCTATCGATAAGGTGTCTGATTCATCATTTTCACCTCGAATAGAAGTATAGGGACTTTTGTCAGAGGTTGCTTGTTGTGAGCGCTGAGGGAACTTTATGCCCTTGGCCAGATGATTCTGCATCTTTGTTGCATTCCTCACATATGATTTGGCTCACTATTTGCAAATGTTCACAGCTTTTCCTTCTACATTAGCTGCAGTGAAATGTCTCCACACATCAGATAGTGATGATGCCTGTGGCATTTTCCTGTAAAGATTAGAAAAATAATTCCAAATACAATTCCATGTACAGATAAATAGTTAAGTAGTTAGATTAAACAACTCCTTTGTAAGATACATTTTTTAAAATGAAACATGTATGTAAACAGGTGAATTAACACTCCTCAGTTAGCAGGTTCAATCAAGCTAAAACCCACATGGTAGCAAAAACTAACTAGCAGAAATTGTTAACAAGTTAGAAATGATTTAAACACACTTTGCTGTAGGCTACTATTTACTAGTTAACAAAAAATCATGTATGTCATATAAAATATATTCACCCACCCAGTATTGTAATCAAAACTTACCAGAAAGCATGTAGTCCTTGGCTCAGACAGTGTAGTAGTGTGGGCTCAACAGCATCTCATTAGTGTGCAAGATCTTGAGAATCAGCTGTAATGTGATGGAAGAATGCACTGTTCATGCAGAGGGTTGCAGTTCCATTGAATTGGGGTTAGTTTAATCAAA
Source organism: Thymallus thymallus (assembly GCA_023634145.1). Classification (NCBI taxonomy): domain Eukaryota; kingdom Metazoa; phylum Chordata; class Actinopteri; order Salmoniformes; family Salmonidae; genus Thymallus; species Thymallus thymallus. Next base: position 2,813,735 of record CM042410.1, read on the forward strand.
ATATGCCACAAGACCTAGAGTTGCGTTATGTGTATCCCACTATAAAGGTTCACTGTTATAAGCTAACTTTTTTGATGAATATAACAAAAATTCCCAAAATTCCCGGGCTTAACTTCCCATGGAAAATGTCTGGAAAGAATTCTGACCATTTGCAACCCTAGTTGGAGATTGACTGTAACAATGAGATACAGTTGGAGGTTGACTGTAACAATGAGATACAGTTGGAGGTTGACTCAAACAATGAGATACAGTTGGAGGTTGACTGTAACAATGACATACAGTTGGAGGTTGACTGTAACAATGAGATACAGTTGGAGGTTGACTCTAACAATAAGATACAGTTGGAGGTTGACTGTAACAATGACATACAGTTGGAGGTTGACTGTAACAATGACATACAGTTGGAGGTTGACTGTAACAACGAGATACAGTTGGAGGTTGACTCTAACATTGAGATACAGTTGGAGGTTGACTGTAACAATGAGATACAGTTGGAGGTTGACTCTAACAATGAGATACAGTTGGAGGTTGACTCTAACAATGAGATACAGTTGGAGGTTGACTTTAACAATGACATACAGTTGGAGGTTGACTGTAACAATGAGATACAGTTGGAGGTTGACTGTAACAATGAGATACAGTTGGAGGTTGACTGTAACAATGAGATACAGTTGGAGGTTGACTCTAACAATGAGATACAGTTGGAGGTTGACTCTAACAATGAGATACAGTTGGAGGTTGACTGTAACAATGAGATACAGTTGGAGGTTGACTTTAACAATGACATACAGTTGGAGGTTGACTGTAACAATGAGATACAGTTGGAGGTTGACTGTAACAATGAGATACAGTTGGAGGTTGACTGTAACAATGAGATACAGTTGGAGGTTGACTGTAACAATGAGATACAGTTGGAGGTTGACTCTAACAATAAGATACAGTTGGAGGTTGACTGTAACAATGACATACAGTTGGAGGTTGACTGTAACAATGACATACAGTTGGAGGTTGACTGTAACAACGAGATACAGTTGGAGGTTGACTCTAACATTGAGATACAGTTGGAGGTTGACTCTAACAATGAGATACAGTTGGAGGTTGACTCCTAACAATGAGATACAGTTGGAGGTTGACTCTAACAATGAGATACAGTTGGAGGTTGACTTTAACAATGACATACAGTTGGAGGTTGACTGTAACAATGAGATACAGTTGGAGGTTGACTGTAACAATGAGATACAGTTGGAGGTTGACTGTAACAATGAGATACAGTTGGAGGTTGACTCTAACAATGAGATACAGTTGGAGGTTGACTGTAACAATGAGATACAGTTGTAGGTTGACTTTAACAATGACATACAGTTGGAGGTTGACTGTAACAATGAGATACAGTTGGAGGTTGACTGTAACAATGAGATACAGATGGAGGTTGACTCTAACAATGAGATACAGTTGGAGGTTGACTCTAACAATGAGATACAGTTGGAGGTTGACTGTAACAATGAGATACAGTTGGAGGTTGACTGTAACAATGAGATACAGTTGGAGGTTGACTGTAACAATGAGATACAGTTGGAGGTTGACTGTAACAATGAGATACAGTTGGAGGTTGTTTTTTGGGGTTTTGGACTTAAATAACAGAGGCTGAATTCCAGGCTCTGTAGATCTGAGAGGATTATGATAATTGCTTCATCTTGCTTTGTGATTGGCTGTGTGGAAATGTCGCTATATTGTTTCCACCTATCCCAACCTTTCATATCTACAAGAGTGCCTAGGGAGAAGGGGTCTGTTTGGAATTCTGCCACAGTTTTCAAATCGTGTTACTTGGTCCACTGAGGTTTCAAGACGACGCTGGAGTAGGAGCGTACGCAGGAGAAGGCGGTGGGTGAGATCTTCCTGGGGTCGATGAGGTTGTTCTCCAGACGCAGCATCACTATGTGGGAGTCCTCGTTGTTCTGAGGGTCACAGATAGCATCCTCTGCAAACGTCCTGTAGGATGTAGATAAATGATTGGTATACATCATCCTATTCTGGATTTTATTTTTGTACATTTGACATTGAACTCTATGGGTTACACTTGTTGTATTCTGTGCAACTAGATCTTCCTGGCGGGCCGCCCCCAGGTGGTGAGGGTAGGTAACAACACATCCACCATGCTGATCCTCACCACGGGGGCCCCTCGGGTGCGTGCTTAGTACCCTCCTGTACTCCCTGTTCACCCATGACTGCGTGGCCGCGCACGACTCCAACACCATCATTAAGATGGCAGACGATGCGATGGTGGTAGGCCTGATCACGGACGATAATGAGACAGCAATTAATAGTTAGCCTATTGAGTCAGTGGTTGCATCCCAAATGGCTCCTACATCCCTGGTTAAAAGCAGTGACCTTGATTAATCTGAGGACTGTTATCTCTAATTAACTAACTATGTTTAATTGTTACCCGATTTAAATTAATCTTGTAACAATTATCTCATTAGGATTTGGGGCACCACTGAAGCGGTTGTTTAAAGAGTTCCCATCTCCTGAATTAAACTCTAGAAGGTATATATCTATTACATCGATAAACAATCAACTTATTAACCTTTACCTCATATCATATCATCATTCTGAACGTCGTATCCTCCTTGCATCTGCAAAAACCCCAGCCTTACTTATGATTCAGTACTACACAAATTGGTTTAATTATTTATTTACTAGCTAACTAAATAATAACACAGGATAAACACACACATACGGTATAGGTTATTTACTAGAAACTTAATACGATGTAAACAGGTCCCTAGCGGACTGACACAATTTGACACAATTTGTTACGAGAGAGATGGAGAGGGGGGGGCAGAGTGGAACAGAGACATAATAATTTGGTGCATTTAGAAACTACTCTCACAGTAAACATATACTTTGCACACAAACCACCGCCCACTTGGAGTAAGAAATCATGAATGTATTTACGTGAGAATGCCATGGTTCTTCATTTATTTCTGTCGGAACCAAGCCTTCTTGGAAAGGGGGTTGGCTGGGCCTTTCCACGGCCCGCTTGTAAGGCTCTGATTGTCCACAAGAGGTCACAATGTCCTTCTTCTTAGTTGTCCGTGGCTACAATGACTTGTCATGTAGTCTTGAACAGAACTACAGAACTGACTCTTCTTCCTGTCGCTCTTGAAGTTGCGTATTTGAAGATAGGCTAGCCAGCCGTGCCGATGGTCCCCAATGGGGTGATGAGAGTAGCGTAGTATACCATGGTTTGAAGAGATTAGTAGAATGGTCCCACTTAAGTTTGCTTTTGTAGATACTTGGCTCAGGACAGCTAATCAGCTGTACCAGTGATTGTCTGAGAGGGGAGTTTTGTTCTCTACCTCGTGCTGATATTCAGGGTTCGAACCACTTTAGACATGAGCTGCAGCTCACCGTCTTCCTGGTCTGAAGGTTGGTTTATTTTCCAAGCCTTTATACACTCTGGTCAAAAGGGGCCGGTTCCGTCAGGTTGACACGCTCTCTTACCTACTTGTACAAAGTCTTAACAAAGGACATTCCTTTTGCCAATACTGGAGGGGAAAAGAGAGTCCTCTTCTAGTTAAATTTACGAAAGGGTGTGAGGTGTCAAAACCTCCACACCAGTTCCCTCCTCCCCTCTGCGGGTGAGAGGGGGTCTGGTGGAAGTTTATTCATTGCAAACCTGATCTGCCCATTTCAATCACGCCAGGACAGTCATGACAGCACTATCTAGGGAATAAGGTGCCATTTGTGACGCAGACAGCGTGTACAGTACCTGATTTTGTTGTTATTGAGGCGGAGGAAGTGCAGAGTGCTCATCTCGTTGATACCAGATGGAACAGTAATCAGCTGGTTGTGGTCTAAACACAGCTCTGTCATGGAGGTGTAGGTACCGAAGAAGGACTCTGGCTCCACCCCCTCCCCATCCAGCTTGTTGTAGGACAGGTACAGGTACTCTATGCCCGGCTCCATGTGGGCAAACACAAACCCTGAATTGAATTGAAATGTATTTAATTGGGTAAAAACATATACAGCAAGATATACATTGTATTCCCAGAGATGGCACTTAAAAGTATGAATTAAAACTTTCCAAAGTGGTCCTCGATGGTAAATACCTGGGATCCTCTCGATCTGGTTCCCTACTAAGACCAGGTGGACCAGAGCTCTGGGCAGGTAGGATGGGACCAGGTACAGACGGTTGTAGGATAGGTCGATGGACTCCAGGTTCCTAAGGGAGGAAGGAAGAGAGTGAGAAAGTAATAATAATAAAGGCGTTTATGTTGAGAAAGGGGGGGGGTGCAACATATATAACTTTACTATAGTTTCTTTGTAAGATATGCATTGAAAAGAAGACTTGTGAAATCCTTTAGTTTTCTTACTTGTGGTTGATCCATGCTAGAGGTGCTATCCTGGACTCATCCAGTCTGTTGTGTCTCAGTGAGATCATGTTCAGGTTAGTGGTTCGGTTGAAGACAGAGTCAGATATCTCTTCTATCAGGTTGTTCTCAAGATAAACCTCCTGAAAACAAAACAATACAATTAAGATTGTTAATACTGCTTTATTTCTACACAATGGAGATGCACTGTTGGCTGGAGAGGCCCTTTGCTCCTTGTACTGGATGTTATGTGATGACATGTTGTACTGGATGTTATGTGATGACATGTTGTACTGGATGTTATGTGATGACATGTTGTACTGGATGTTATGTGATGACATGTTGTACTGGATGTTATGTGATGACATGTACTGGATGTTATGTGATGACATGTTGTACTGGATGTTATGTGATGACATGTTGTACTGGATGTTATGTGATGACATGTTGTACTGAATGTTATGTGAAGCAGGCATCCATGTCTGGCAGGGCTGAGTGTTGAGGTTAGCCACTCCTGACATTGCACCTTGTCTTTAACTAGAAAAAGGCTGTAGTTGCTTCACTATGTTTCATTGAAATGTGTTTATGACTAAAATCGCAGAGAGGTAGCAGAATAACTGTTGTGGTTCAAGAACAGAGCCTTGAGGAACTCTGAAATGTAGATTTATCCAAAGAATATCCATCCACAGAAAGAAATGGATGAAACCAATGATTTATATATACACTAGATGACTGATAGGGGGCGCTGTTTTAAAGCCAACTGCCTCCATCTTGATTTTTTGGAAGCTATAGAAATGCATTTATTAATGTCAACAATAATGTGTTCCACATTTATTGTATTATAAGTATTCAAACCCCATGACTGTTTCCACATTTCGTTATGTTACAGCCTTACTCTAAAATAGCTTTAGATTTTCAATGGGATTTAAGTCAGGTGATTGGCTGGGCCATTCTAGCAGCTTTATTTTCTTTCTTTGAAACCATTTGAGAGTTTCCTTGGCTGTGTGTTTGGGATCATTGTCTTGCTGAAATGTCCACCCTCGTTTCATCTTCATCATCCTGGTAGATGGCAGCAGATGTTTGTCAAGAATGTCTCGGTAAATTTGCCCATTCATCCTTCCTTCAATTATGTGAAGTTTGCCAGTACCATTTGCTGAAAAGCAGCCCCACACCATGATGTTCCCACCTCCAAACTTCACTGTTGGTAAGGTGTTTTTAGGGTGATGTGCAGTGCCATTTCTCCTCCAAACATGGTGTGTATTATGACATCCAAACAGTTGTCAATTTTGCTCTCATCTGACCACACTATATTCTCCCAGTATTTCACTGGCTTTTCCAAATGTTGTGAAGCAAACTTTAAACGAGCTTCAACATGCTTTTTTTTCAGCAATGGAGTCTTGCGTGGTGAGCGTGCATACAGGCCATGGCGGTGGATTGCATTACTTACTGTTTTCTTTGAGACAACAGTACCTGCTAATTGCAGGTCTTTTTGAAGCTCTCCACAAGTGGTCCTTGGCTCTTGGACAACTCTTCTGATTATTCTTTTCACTCCTCTGTCAGAAATCTTGCGAGGAGCACCTGGTTGAGGCAAATTTATGGTGAAATGATTGTCTTTCCACTTCCGTATTATGGCCCCAACAATGTCACTGGAACATTCAGAAGCTTAGAAATGCGCCTATAACCAATGCCATCATTATGTTTTGCAACAATTAGGTTGCGAAGGTCTTGAGACAGCTCTTTGCTTTTACCCATCATGAGAGGTGTCTTATGTGACACCTTGGCAATGAGACCTTTTTGTAGGCCATCAGTTGGGACTGAACCAGCTGGTAGTAATTTGCACTGACAGGGGGCTGGATTGCTTTTTAATTACTGATAGTTTTCAGCTGTTGTCTTGGCTTTCCATGCCTTTTTGAACCTCCCTTTCTTCATGTGTTCAATACTTTTTCCCTGTGTCATTTCACATTATTACACATAACTTAATTTCTGAACTTATTTGTTTTGGTTTCTTTGTATGGATTACTTGGGTTGTTAACAACATCTGACATCATGTCAATAGCACCTTTTGGAAATATATTTACTGAGAAAAATGGTGACGTGTTCAATACTTATTTCACCCGCTGTATATATATATATATATATATAATAAAATAAACGTGGAAAAAATTAATGTATATACACATTTTCCTTAAAGTGTCATTTTTAGTTATTGTCACCACTACAACAACAATATCCTTAAATACATGTAATTTTGTCCAATATGGCCGACCGGTGGCTTCAAAGCCTCTCAATGGCCAATACATAGCCTCAGCAATTCAGGGTTTATATACAGTGGGGAGAACAAGTATTTGATACACTGCCGATTTTGCAGGTTTTCCCACTTACAAAGCATGTAGAAGTCTGTAATTTTTATCATAGGTACTCTTCAACTGTGAGTGACGGAATCTAAAACAAAAATCCAGAAAATCACATTGTATGATTTTTAAGTAATTAATTTGCATTTTATTGCATGACATAAGTATTTGATACATCAGAAAAGCAGAACTTAATATTTGGTACAGAAACCTTTGTTTGCGATTACAGAGATCATACGTTTCCTGTAGTTCTTGACCAGGTTTGCACACACTGCAGCAGGGATTTTGGCCCACTCCTCCATACAGATCCTTCAGGTTTCGGGGCTGTCGCTGGGCAATACGGACTTTCAGCTCCCTCCAAAGATTTTCTATTGGGTTCAGGTCTGGAGACTGACTAGGCCTCTCCAGGACCTTGAGATGCTTCTTACGGAGCCACTCCTTAGTTGCCCTGGCTGTGTGTTTCGGGTCGTTGTCATGCTGGAAGACCCAGCCACGACCCATCTTCAATGCTCTTACTGAGGGAAGGAGGTTGTTGGCCAAGATCTCGCGATACATGGGCCCATCCATCCTCCCCTCAATACGGTGCAGTCGTCCTGTCCCCTTTGCAGAAAAGCATCCCCAAAGAATGATGTTTCCACCTCCATGCTTCACGGTTGGGATGGTGTTCTTGGGGTTGTACTCATCCTTCTTCTTCCTCCAAACACGGCGAGTGGAGTTTAGACCAAAAAGCTCTATTTTTGTCTCATCAGACCAAATGACCTTCTCCCATTCCTCCTCTGGATCATCTAGATGGTCATTGGCAAACTTCAGACGGGCCTGGACATGCGCTGGCTTGAGCAGGGGGACCTTGCGTGCGCTGCAGAATTTTAATCCATGACGGCGTAGTGTGTTACTAATGGTTTTCTTTGAGACTGTGGTCTCAGCTCTCTTCAGGTCATTGACCAGGTCCTGCCGTGTAGTTCTGGGCTGATCCCTCACCTTCCTCATGATCATTGATGCCCCACGAGGTGAGATCTTGCATGGTGCCCCAGACCGAGGGAGATTGACCGTCATCTTGAACTTCTTCCATTTTCTAATAATTGTGCCAACAGTTGTTGTCTTCTCACCAAGCTGCTTGCCTATTGTCCTGTAGCCCATCCCAGCCTTGTGCAGGTCTACAATTGTATCCCTGATGTCCTTACACAGCTCTCTGGTCTTGGCCATTGTGGAGAGGTTGGAGTCTGTTTGATTGAGTGTGTGGACAGGTGTCTTTTATACAGGTAACGAGTTCAAACAGGTGCAGATAATACAGGTAATGAGTGGAGAACAGGAGGGCTTCTTAAAGAAAAACTAACAGGTCTGTGAGAGCCGGAATTCTTACTGGTTGGTAGGTGATCAAATACTTATGTCATGCAATAAAATGCTAATTAATTATTTAAAAATCATACAATGTGATTTTCTGGATAGATTCTGTCTCTCACAGTTGAAGTGTACCTATGATAAAAATTACAGACTTCTACATGCTTTGTAAGTAGGAAAACCTGCAAAATCAGCAGTGTATCAAATACTTGTTCTCCCCACTGTACATCTTTGGATAAAACTGATAAAGTTCACCAGTAGAGATGGGGGCAGGCCCTGGGGGACAGTCCTGAAGTGGTTTCTGCCCAGACGGAGGTAGGATAGCTGGGAGAGGGGGCTGAAAGCTAGAGGATCCACGTTCCCTTCGCTCAGGACATTTCCCTCCAACTCCAAGGTCAACAGGCTACTCAGACCTGCCAGAAATTGCACAGTAATGAAAACAGTTTCCTATAAGTCAGATCGTGTCCCTGTGTTGGTTATGGTTTCAGCCACTTCCACATATTTACGTTTGTGCAATTGAAACGTTTTTTTGATTGAAGCAGTTTTATAAATTCAGTTTTTTATCCAGTAACTAGCAGCATGTAGATACATGTTTTTATTTTGTTACCTTGGAAGCTGTTCTCCTCGATGCCTTTGAGTTGGTTCTCATTGATCTTGAGTTCCTGTAGTGTTGATGGGAGACCTGTTGGGACGGCCTCTAGAAGGTTGTTGTCCAGGTACAGACGGCTCAGGAACTTTAGGCCCTGAACAACATAATGAACAACGTGTGTGTCCCCGGCGAATTCCCCTTCTAACCAATGGAAGATAAAGTACTGTATATCTAGATATATGTTCTATCGATGACATGTTATAGTGATGGAAAATAATTGTGTCTTTCTGTGGAAGGGAAAACAGATAAAGACATTTAAATATTGTACATTGGAATGTAAACTACACATTATCAGACCTGGGTTGAAATAGCAGGCCAAAATACTTATTGGGACTATTCCATTGGTTCCATTAAAGAGGGCAAGCTAAATCAAGCGCACCTAAAGTATTGGAAAGAAAACGATCAATGTTGGCACACCAAGGGTTTTTGTTATAGAAATGTCCTCACCTCTTTCTGGTGATATAGTACCTCAGTGGATCTAGCTGGCTGGAAATACGTTTCTCTATCCCTGTTCCTCTGAGGGTTCTCTTTCCCTGTTCCTCTGAGGGTTCTCTATCCCTGTTCCTCTGAGGGTTCTCTATCCCTGTTCCTCTGAGGGTTCTCTATCCCTGCTCCTCTGAGGGTTCTCTATCCCTGCTCCTCTGAGGGTTCTCTATCCCTGTTCCTCTGAGGGTTCTCTATCCCTGATCCTCTGAGGGTTCTCTATCCCTGTTCCTCTGAGGTTTCTCTATCCCTGTTCCTCTGAGGGTTCTCTATCCCTGTTCCTCTGAGGTTTCTCTATCCCTGTTCCTCTGAGGTTTGTTAAAAGGCCTGTGCAGGTTTGTGGCAGAGCAGTGTGAATAGGGGTGAAACTAGCTCAACATGCATCTGTCCTTTTAAAGCCTGCATGGCTTAAGAGTTAATACTCTGTTTCATTGTGTAAACTAAATGGCAGACTGGCTCCAAGAGTCATGCTACAGTTTAAATAAGTTAATGTTGGTTTAAAACGGGGAGAAGTGAGATTTTGGCATCTGTTGTGCCTCGCAAAGTTCAGACAAGTTAAATCATATATCTATACTGCTGATGTCCATCTAAGTGTTTGAAATTCAGGAGTGAATGTAATGTAATGTAATGTAAATGTGGATATTCCAAGTGTAATTGCAGTAATTAAAGTAGTATGGTTGAAATGGCCATCATTAAAGAGATGATTTCTCTATGGACAAACCTACCAGATCCAACTAACCAGGCTCTATTTTCAGTTATAAAAACAATAACTACTAGCTAAACCTGTGTTCTTGACCTCTGATCAGTGTAGTATTGTGTTCGGGCCCAGTCATAATGTACAAGATGGATTTCAACATTGACTGTTTAAACGCAGACTTTATTTTGACCAGAGAGAGTGAGTCAAATGTTTTTTTCCATCTTGTTGAAATGCTTCTGTTTGTTCACATATAAACTGATGGATATCTGCTCAAACTGTTCCCACGCAGTTCATGTTTCTTTGGTTGGACAGGCTCATTGGAAACAGACTCCTTAATTTGAATGTGTGTGGGGCAATGGCCGCAGAGAAACATACTCTTACTTTTAAGGATTGTGGGGTGAAGCCAGCAGAAAAAACAACTGTTACTTTGATGGAGTGACAGGCTCTTATTTTGAAGGATTGACTCTTACTTTGAAGGCATGTGGGGCAATGCCAGAAGTCATCAGCTTGTTCTTGCCCAGGTTGATCCACTCCAGGTTGGGGATACCGTTGAACGCCCCCACTGGGATGGTTGTGATGGCGTTACCTGGTGGTAAGTCAGAAACATTAATATGAGGAATAAAATCACATTAATATCCTCCATGCTGTTAGCAGTTGATGTTCTTCTTCAATAACACAGACCCCAAAGCAAATCAGGCGGAGAAAAATAGATTTTTCCAAAGAGAACAAATCAGAGTTGTTATGCTGTAAAATAGATGTTTATTCTTCCCTGTCCTCAGTGTTTCTCCACTGAAAAAAGAGACAGGGTGTAGTTTATACCCAAGCCTAGCCTGTGGTTGACCAATTAGAATTCCTTGCAGTAAAATACCAAGTATCCCGTTTCAGGCTCAATGTATAGACAATTTGGACCAATGAGAACTTGCCACATGTAGCAATGAGTCCCAGACTGGAACCCCATACACAGATTATAAACAGATGTTTGAACTGAAAAACAACTATTTCCATTGATTGTTAATTCCCTGCGTTGTGTATTTATCTTTGAATATTCTTCCAATGCTAGGAAAGTATTTTGATCATTAAGCCTGGTGGAGTTGTTACAGAGTTGTTAAGTGTTTAGAATAGCTCTGTTGTACTTTCCATGACTACGTGTCCTGCAAGTCAAGACATGGTCCATGACTACGTGTCCTGCAAGTCAAGACATGGTCCATGACTACGTGTCCTACAAGTCAAGACATGGTCCATGACTACGTGTCCTGCAAGTAAAGACATGGTCCATGACTACGTGTCCTGCAAGTCAAGACATGGTCCATGACTACGTGTCCTGCAAGTCAAGACATGGTCCATGACTACGTGTCCTGCAAGTCAAGACATGGTCCATGACTACGTGTCCTGCAAGTCAAGACATGGTCCATGACTACGTGTCCTGCAAGTCAAGACATGATCCATGACTACGTGTCCTGCAAGTCAAGACATGGTCCATGACTACGTGTCCTGCAAGTCAAGACATGGTCCATGACTACGTGTCCTGCAAGTCAAGACATGGTCCATGACTACGTGTCCTGCAAGTCAAGACATGGTCCATGACTACGTGTCCTGCAAGTCAAGACATGGTCCATGACTACGTGTCCTGCAAGTCAAGACATGGTCCATGACTACGTGTCCTGCAAGTCAAGACATGGTCCATGACTACGTGTCCTACAAGTCAAGACATGGTCCATGACTACGTGTCCTGCAAGTAAAGACATGGTCCATGACTACGTGTCCTGCAAGTCAAGACATGGTCCATGACTACGTGTCCTGCAAGTCAAGACATGGTCCATGACTACGTGTCCTGCAAGTCAAGACATGATCCATGACTACGTGTCCTGCAAGTCAAGACATGGTCCATGACTACGTGTCCTGCAAGTAAAGACATGGTCCATGACTACGTGTCCTGCAAGTCAAGACATGGTCCATGACTACGTGTCCTGCAAGTCAAGACACGGTCCATGACTACGTGTCCTGCAAGTAAAGACATGGTCCATGACTACGTGTCCTGCAAGTAAAGACATGGTCCATGACTACGTGTCCTGCAAGTCAAGACATGGTCCATGACTACGTGTACTGCAAGTCAAGACATGGTCCATGACTACGTGTCCTGCAAGACATGGTCCGTGACTATGTGTCCTGCAAGACATGGTCCATGACTACGTGTCCTGCAACTCAAGACATGGTCCATGACTACGTGTCCTGCAAGACATGGTCCATGACTACGTGTCCTGCAATTCAAGACATGATCCATGACTACGTGTCCTACAAGTCAAGACATGATCCATGACTACGTGTCCTACAAGTCTAGACATGGTCCATGACTACGTGTCCTGCAAGTCAAGACATGGTCCATGACTACGTGTACTGCAAGTCAAGACATGGTACATGACTACGTGTCCTGCAAGTCAAGACATGGTCCATGACTACGTGTCCTACAAGTCAAGACATGATCCATGACTACGTGTCCTGCAAGTCAAGACATGGTCCATGACTACGTGTCCTGCAAGTCAAGACATGATCCATGACTACGTGTCCTACAAGTCAAGACATGATCCATGACTACGTGTCCTACAAGTCAAGACATGGTCCAAAAGCTCACCTCTCATACTTCTATTACATACCATAATTATACTATCCGTGAAAGCTTGCCTCCATAATTGCAGTATATTTGGCCATATTAGGAACTACCATCACAGCAACCAAACAAACCACAAAAACTCTACTCACTTTTCAAAAGAAGTCTTTGCATAGGGATTGTGTTTTGTGTGATTGTGATTGAAATGTCTAGTCTTTAACACATGATATGATGGTGTGTTGGCTACCTTATACAGCGCACACAACAACACACACACACTTTCAAAGTACAGAAATACAGCCAGTAAAACGCAGCATCAATATGATGCAACATGCATCATGCCGGCTGTATTTATGTACTTTGAAAGTTATATATCTTGAAAACTTGATGGCTGACATGCAAAACATCTTGGGACTATATCAACAATTTACTAATGAAACAAATACCAAATTATAGTTTTTGGTTGGAGTTTTTCTTTTCACTTACCCTCCAGACTCAGAGACTTGAGTTCAGGGATGTTTAGGGGAGGAAAGTTGGTCAGCTTAGCGTTCGCACACGTCACGATGACATCAGAGATATCACAACCTAGCGGGAGGGCGTTCCCAGGTCTGCGTACCACCACTCCCCACTCCTCTCCTCCATCCTCCTCTTGTTTCTCAGTGGGCTCGGCTAGGGGAGGTGGACCCAGGTCCTCTGGAAACATCTGGAAAACATCTCCTCTCAACTGCCACTCCTCCTGCTCCCTCTCCCCTTCCTCCTGCTCCCTCTCCCCTTCCTCCTGCTCCCTCTCCCCCTCCTCCTGCTCCCTCTCCTCCTGCTCCCTCTCCTCCTCCTCCTGCTCCCTCTCCTCTTCCTCCTCCCTCTCCTCCTCCTGCTCCCTCTCCCACTCCTCCTCTTCTTCCAGCTCCGCTAGTTCCCTGAGTTTCTCCTTCAGGTCCTCCTCGTGTCTCCTCCTCTCCTCCTCCTTCTCTATCCTCAGCCGCTCTTCCTCGCTCCTCCTCTCCTCCTGCAGCCTCCTCTCCTCCTGCAGCCTCCCCTCCTCCTGCAGCCTCCTCTCCTCCTGCAGCCTCCTCTCCTCTTGCAGCCTCCTCTGTCTCTCTGCCTCCTCCTTCTTCTCTTTCTTCCTCCTCTTTTTTTTCTCAGCGTCCTTCTTGAGAAGACGTGCTTCCTCCTCCCTGTGCTCTTCCTCCTCTCTCTTCAAGAGAAGTTCGATCTCGGCCTGGGAGCGGGGCACGGCAGGGTCAAGGATGAGGTCAAGGTCAGGGTTCACAGGGTCACTGGGGTCGTTGGGTACTGGGGAATTGCCAGAGAAGTTAGGGACGTCACCACGGGCTGCTGGCCCAGCCAACCAGAACCACAGAGTGTTAGAGAATGGAGGGAGGGAGAGCGGGTGGAGGGAGGGAGAGCGGATGGAGGGAGGGAGAGCGGATGGAGGGAGGGAGGGAGAGAGAGGATGGATGGAGGGAGAGAGAGGATGGATGGAGGGAGGGAGAGCGGACGGAGGGAGAGAGGACGGAGGGAGGGAGAGAGGACGGATGGAGGATGGAGGGAGAGAGGAGGGATAGAGAGAGGAAAAGATCCAGAAGAGAAGGATAGATTGGTGGAGAAATATTCATGTTACTCCTCCACCAATGAAAAGTCTCTCAAGTTTGAGATGAGTTCAGTGTTACACTGTATATCTGTATACAGTACCAGTCAAACGTTTGGTCACACCTACTCATTCCAGAGTTTTCCTTTATTTTACAATGTTCTACATTGCAGAATAATAGTGAAGACATCAATACTATGAAATAAGCTAAAAAGTTTTAAACAAATCAAAATATATTTTATATTTGAAATTCTTCAAAGTATCCTTCCTTTGTCTTGATGACAGCTTTGCACACTCTTAGCATTCTCTCAACCAGCTTCATGAGGTAGTGAACTGCAATGCATTTCAATTAATAGGTGTGCCTTGTTAAAAGTTAATTTGTGGAATTTCTTTCCTTATTAATGTGTTTGAGCCAATCAGTTGTGTTGTGACAAGATAGGGGTGGTTTACAGAAGATAGCCCTATTTGGTAAAAGACCAAGTCCATATTATGGCAAGAACAGCTTAAATAATCAAAGAGAAACATCAGTCCATCATTACTTTAAGACATGAAGGTCAGTCAATATGGAACATTTCAAGAATGTTGAAAGTTTCTTCAAGTGCAGTTGCAAAAAACCATCAAGCGCTATGATGAGACTGGCTCTCATGAGGACCGCCACAGGAATGGAAGACCCAGAGTTACCTCTGCTGCAGAGGAAAAGTTCATTAGAGTTACCAGCTTCAGATTGCAGCCAAAATAAATGCTTCACAGAGTTCAAGTAACAGACACATCTCAACATCAACTGTTCAGAGGAGACTGTGTGAATCAGGCCTTCATGGTCGAATTGCTGCAAAGAACACTACTAAAGGACACCAATAAGAAGAAGAGACTTGCTTGGGCCAAGAAACACGAGCAATGGACATTAGATCGGTGGAAATCTGTCCTTTTGTCTGATGAGTACAAATTTGAGATTTTTGGTTCCAACCACCGTGTTTGCTGGTGACACTGTCTGTGATTTATTTAGAATTCAAGGCACACTTAACCAGCATGGCTACCACAGCATTCTGCAGCTATACACCATCCCATCTGGTTTGCGCTTAGTGGGACTATCATTTGTTTTTCAACAGGACAATGACCCAAAACACACCTCCAAGCTGTGTAAGGGCTATTTGACCAAGAAGGAGAGTGATGGATTCAACCCAATTGAGATGTTTGGGATGAATTGGACCTCAGAATGAAGGAAAAGCAGCCAACAAGTGCTCAGCAAATGTGGGAACTCTTTTAAGACTGTTGGATAAGCATTCCTCATGAAGCTGGTTGAGAGAATGCCAAGAGTGTGCAAAGCTCTCATCAAGGCAAAGTGTGGCTACTTTGATTTGTTTAAAGAAAAGAAAAAGCCATATCTTCCTCTGTCCAGTGCCTGTGTTCTTTTGCCCATCTTAATCTTTTATTTTTATTGGCCAGTCTGAGATATGACTTTTTCTTTGCAACTCTGCCTAGAAGGCCAGCATCCCGGAGTCGCCTCTTCACTGTTGACGTTGAGACTGTTTTTTTGCGGGTACTATTTAATGAAGCTGACAGTTGAGGACTTGTGAGGCATTTGTTTCTCAAACTAGACACTCTAATGTACTTGTCCTCTTGCTCAGTTGTGCACCGGGGCCTCCCACTCCTCTTTCTATTCTGGTTAGAGCCAGTTTGTTCTGTTCTGTGCAGTTAGTGTTGTTGTACACAGCTTTGTACGAGATCTTCAGTTTCTCAGAACAAGAATAGACTGACGAGTTTCAGAAGAAAGTTATTTGTTTCTGGCCATTTTGAGCCTATTATCGAACCCACAAATGTTGATGCTCCAGATACTCAACTAGTCTAAAGAAGGCCAGTTTTATTGCTTCTTTAATCAGCACAACAGTTTTCAGCTGTGCTAACATAATTGCAAAATAGTTTTCTAATGATCAATTAGCCTTTTAAAATGATAAACTAAAACTATAAATTAGCTAACACAACGTGCCATTGGAACACAGGAGTGATGGTTGCTGATAATGGGCCTCTGTACCCCTATGTAGATATTCCATTAGAAATCAGGTGTTTCCAGCTACAATAGTCATTTACAACATTAACAATGTCTACACTGTATTTCTGATCAATTTGATGTAATTTTAATGGACAAAGAATTTGCTTTTCTTTCAAAAACAAGGACATTTCTAAGTGACCCCAGTGTTACATCACTGTATATCTGTATATATCTCTATATAGTGTTACATCATAGACCTGGAACTGTTGGGGTGTTAGGAACTAGTTTAACAATTACGCATCCATCCGTGAGTAACTCTGGTCTGTAATCACTCATTCACTCAGGACTTATTCATTCAGCATTCAGTTAAGTTAAGATCAGCTAAGATAGTAGTGTGATAGTTAAGATCAGCTAAGATAGTAGTGTGATAGTTAAGATCAGCTAAGATAGTAGTGTGATAGTTAAGATCAGCTAAGATAGTAGTGTGATAGTTAAGATCAGCTAAGATAGTAGTGTGATAGTTAAGATCAGTTAAGATAGTAGTGTGATAGTTAAGATCAGTTAAGATAGTAGTGTGATAGTTAAGATCAGCTAAGATAGTAGTGTGATAGTTAAGATCAGCTAAGATAGTAGTGTGATAGTTAAGATCAGCTAAGATAGTTGTGTGATAGTTAAGATCAGCTAAGATAGTTGTGTGATAGTTAAGATCAGCTAAGATAGCTGTGTGATAGTTAAGATCAGCTAAGATAGTAGTGTGATAGTTAAGATCAGCTAAGATAGTAGTGTGATAGTTAAGATAGTAGCTGCCAATCTAACCCTGATTCAGATGACCATCCTACCCATGCTAGATTACAGAGACATAATTTATAGATCGGCAGGTAAGGGTGTTCTCGAGCGGCTAGATGTTCTTTACTGTTTGGCCATCAGATTTGCCACCAATGCTCCTTCTAGTACACATCATTGCACTCTATACTCCTCTATAAACTGGTCATCTCTGTATACCCGTCGCAAGACCCACTGGTTGATGCTTATTTATAAAACCCTCTTAGGCCTCACTCCCCCCTATCTGAGATATCTACTGCAGCCCTCATCCTCCACATACAACACCCGTTCTGCCAGTCACATTCTGTTAAAGGTCCCCAAAGCACACACATCCCTGGGTCGCTCGTCTTTTCAGTTCGCTGCAGCTAGCGACTGGAACGAGCTGCACCAAACACTCAAACTGGACAGTTTTATCTCCATCTCTTCATTCAAAGACTCAATCATGGACACTCTTACTGACAGTTGTGGCTGCTTTGCGTGATGTATTGTTGTCTCTACCTTCTTGCCCTTAGTGCTGTTGTCTGTGCTCAATAATGTTTGTACCATGTTTTGTGCTGCTAACGTGTTGTGTTGCTACCATGTTGTGTTGCTACCATGTTGTTGTCATATTGTGTTGCTACCATGCTATGTTGTTGTCTTAGGTCTCTCTTTATGTAGTGATGTTTTGTCTCTCTTGTGTTGATGTGTGTTTTGTCCTATATTTTTATTTAATTTATTTATATTTTTAATCCCAGCCCTTGTCCCTGCAGGAGGCCTTTAGCCTTTTGGTTGGCCATCATTGTAAATAAGAATTTGTTCTTAACTGACTTACCTAGTTAAATAAAGGTTAAATAAATAATTAAATAGTACTATGATATTTAAGATGGACAGTGATACACCACAACAACAATATAAACAACAACACCTACCTGTGTCCATGCAGACAGGGCAGCACTCCCCAATGGGGTTATAGGGGTAGTGACATCGTAGCTGGGGACAAATTATCTCGTCACAGACCACCTCCCCTCCACTACACAGACAGGTAACGCACTGCTTGGGGGACCAGACCGCTTTCTCAAACATGGTGATGCCCTGGTACACACACTGGCCCTTCTTACCTGGAGGGAGGGACAAGGAGGAGGGGTTGATATCATAGAGACAAAAGCATACATAAACTCTATGATCATATCTCAGAGATATCAAATTATTGGGCCTGGAGTTTTTCCTAGTTGCAGCCTGACCTGGTCAAGGAGTCAGGGTTCCCCAACTGGAACCATGGGGGATTTTTATTTGGCCACCCAATTTTCCAGAGCAAAATAAATAAGTTAAAGAAATGTCAAATAAGTTACTGAGTTACAATTGCAATACATTCATTAGGCCCTAATCTGGGCCGGCCCTGGGCATGATAGATAGATAGATAGATAGATAGATAGATAGATAGATAGATAGATAGATAGATAGATAGATAGATAGATAGATAGATAGATAGATAGATAGATAGATAGATAGATAGATAGATAGATAGATAGATAGATAGATAGATAGATAGATAGATAGATAGATAGATAGATAGATAGATAGATAGATAGATAGATAGATAGATAGATAGATAGATAATGCTCCCTACAATTGCAGAGTCACAGAGAACTTCTGCAGGTGGCATGTTTCAGAGTTATATCTGAGGTGTAGAGGGTGAACAGGAAGGGGGACAGGACCGTTCCCTGGGGGGCCCCTGTGTTGCTCACTGCCCGTTCTGGCACACAGCTCTGTAGTCGCACAAATTGTGGCCTACCGGTCAGGTAGTCCGTGACCCAGGAGACTAAGGGTGCTTCCACTTTCATCCTCCTCATCTTCTCACCCAGTAGCAGGGGCTGAATGGTGTTGAAGGCACTGGAGAAGTCAAAAAACATAACCCTCACAGTGCAACCTGTGTTGTCCAGGTGAGAGTAGGCCCTCTGCAGAAGGTAGATGATTGCATCATCCACCCCGATGTTGTGCTGGTATTCAAACTGCAGGGGGTCCAGTGATGTACACACCAGGGGTCTGAGGTGAGCGAGGACTAACCTTTCCAGGGTCTTCGTGATGTGGGATGTTAGCGCTACAGGTCTGAAGTCATTCAGGACATTGGGGTGTGCCTTCTTGGGTACTGGGACGAGGCAGGATGTTTTCCACAGCACAGGGACCCTTTCTAGGCTCAGGCTAAGGTTGAAAAGACGCTGGAGTATTACACACAGTTGGTCAGCACAGACCCTAAGCACCCTTGGGCTGATGCCATCAGGGCCCGCCGCTTTCCACTGGTGTAGTCTCTCCAGCTCTCTCTTCACTTGGTTGGTGGTGAAAGCGGTGGGGGGAAGGGGGGAGTTGAGGATCAGTCCAGAGGGAGCAGGGGCAGAGGTGGGAGGGGGTTGCTGATTGTTGTGAGCAAGGGGGGGGGGGGGGCTCTGTCCTGGGTCCCCTCCGTCTGCCCACTGTTTGACTTTTTGAAGCCAGTGATATTTCTCATACCCTTCCACACCTCTCTCACCTGGCTCTGCCTCAGCTTGTCCTCCATCTTCTCCTTATACCCTCTCTTCCCCTCAGCAATCCGCAACTTCAGCTCCTTCTGGACGCATTTCAATTTGTCCCTGTCCCCCTCCTTGAAGGCCCTCTTCTTCTCATTCAGCAGGGCTTTCAGGTCGATTGTGACCCAGGGTTGTCGTTCTGCCCCTGAACAAGGCAGTTAACCCACTGTTCCCCGGAAGACTTGCCTAGTTAAATGAAGGTTAAATAAATCAAAAATAACTTAAGGTATACAGAGCCTTCATAATAGAGAGGTGTACAGAGCCTTCATAATAGAGGTATACAGAGCCTTCATAATAGAGAGGTGTACAGAGCCTTCATAATAGAGGTATACAGAGCCTTCATAATAGAGAGGTGTACAGAGCCTTCATAATAGAGAGGTGTACAGAGCCTTCATAATAGAGGTATACAGAGCCTTCATAATAGAGAGGTGTACAGAGCCTTCATAATAGAGGTATACAGAGCCTTCATAATAGAGGTATACAGAGCCTTCATAATAGAGGTATACAGAGCCTTCATAATAGAGGTGTACAGAGCCTTCATAATAGAGGTATACAGAGCCTTCATAATAGAGGTATACAGAGCCTTCATAATAGAGAGGTGTACAGAGCCTTCATAATAGAGAGGTATACAGAGCCTTCATAATAGAGAGGTATACAGAGCCTTCATAATAGAGAGGTATACAGAGCCTTCATAATAGAGAGGTGTAGAGAGCCTTCATAATAGAGGTGTACAGAGCCTTCATAATAGAGGTATACAGAGCCTTCATAATAGAGAGGTGTACAGAGCCTTCATAATAGAAGTATACAGAGCCTTAATAATAGAGGTATACAGAGCCTTCATAATAGAGAGGTGTACAGAGCCTTCAGAATAGAGAGGTGTACAGAGCCTTCATAATAGAGAGGTATACAGAGCCTTCATAATAGAGAGGTGTAGAGAGCCTTCATAATAGAGGTGTACAGAGCCTTCATAATAGAGGTATACAGAGCCTTCATAATAGAGAGGTGTACAGAGCCTTCATAATAGAGGTATACAGAGCCTTAATAATAGAGGTATACAGAGCCTTCATAATAGAGAGGTGTACAGAGCCTTCAGAATAGAGAGGTGTACAGAGCCTTCATAATAGAGGTATACAGAGCCTTCAGAATAGAGAGGTGTACAGAGCCTTCATAATAGAGGTGTACAGAGCCTTCAGAATAGAGAGGTGTACAGAGCCTTCATAATAGAGGTATACAGAGCCTTCAGAATAGAGAGGTATACAGAGCCTTCATAATAGAGGTATACAGAGCCTTCAGAATAGAGAGGTGTACAGAGCCTTCATAATAGAGGTATACAGAGCCTTCAGAATAGAGAGGTGTACAGAGCCTTCAGAATAGAGGTGTACAGAGCCTTCAGAATAGAGAGGTATACAGAGCCTTCAGAATAGAGAGGTGTACAGAGCCTTCAGAATAGAGAGGTATACAGAGCCTTCAGAATAGAGAGGTGTACAGAGCCTTCAGAATAGAGAGGTGTACAGAGCCTTCAGAAAGTATTCACACCCCTTTACTTATTCCACATTTTGTTGTGTTGATGTAAGTTTGAATTTAAAATTGATTACATTGAGATTATGTCACTGGCCAATACAATACCCCATAATGTCAAAATGTGTAATTATGTTTTTAGCCATTTTTACAGACCATACTTACCAATAGACTATACTGACCGATAGAAAATGCTTACCGTAAGACCATACTGACCAACTGACCGATAGACCATACTGACCAATAGACCATACTGACCGATAGCCCATACTGACCAATAGACCATGCTGACCGATAGACCATACTGACCAATAGACCATACTGACCGAAAGACCATACTGACAACAGACCATACTGACCTATAGACTTATACTGACCAACATACCATACTGACCGAAAGACCATACTGACCGACAGACCATACTGACTAACCGACCATACTGACTGACAGACCATACTGACTGACAGACCATACTGACCGACAGACCATACTGACCAATAGACCATGCTGACCGATAGACCATACTGACCAATAGACCAAACTGGCCGACAGACCATACTGACCAATAAACCATACTGACCAACAGACCATACTTACCAATAGACCATGCTGACCGATAGACCATACTGACCAATACACCATACTGACCGACAAGCCATACTGACCAATAAACCATGCTGACCAATAGACCATACTGACCGACAGACCATACTGACCGACTGACCATTAGACCATTCTGACCAACAGACCACACTGACCGACAGACCATACTGACCATACTGACCAATAAACCATACTTACCGACAGACCATACTGACCGACATACAGACCATACTGACCAATAAACCATACTGACCGACAAACCATACTGACTGACAGACCTTACTGACCAATAGACCATACTGCCCAACAGACCATGCTGACCAACTGACCAAAAGACCATACTGACAACAGACCATACTGACCTATAGACTTATACTGACCAACATACCATACTCAGGTAAAATCAAAAGGAGGAAGATCATCCTAAAACATACTATGACATGACCAGGATGGAATTCATAGGTTGTGGTAGTAAAACAAGGAACTCTGGGTGGAGAGGATACTGCTATTTTCTGTTCCATGGGATCAATACATTAGCAGTTATTTTTTTCCAGATCATTTGAACTTGTAAATGGCATGATCATGCTAGGCTTTCTATTGTAGTCCCTGATTCATATTAGTCTAGTCCCACATCTGTTGGTTCTCTTGACAACTCCATTAATCTGTTGGTTCTCTTGACAACTCCATTAATCTTTTGGTTCTCTTGACACCTCCATTAATCTGTTGGTTCTCTTGACACCTCCATTAATCTGTTGGTTCTCTTGACACCTCCATTAATCTGTTGGTTCTCTTGACACCTCCATTAATCTGTTGGTTCTCTTGACACCTCCATTAATCAGTTGGTTCTTTTGACAACTCCATTGACAGTTGGTTCTTTTGACAACTCCATTGACAGTTGGTTCTTTTGACAACTCCATTGACAGTTGGTTCTTTTGACAACTCCATTGACAGTTGGTTCTTTTGACAACTCCATTGACAGTTGGTTCTTTTGACAACTCCATTGCTGTCATTGTCAAATCAAACATGTAGATGAGTGATGAGTTGGGATGATAGCACAAGCAGACTGGCACTCAGGCTAGATTCATTCATACAGCTGACATGTAAAGCCACTGACTGAGGTCTATTAGTGTTAAATACAAGCTAAATCTTCAGCGCATTCCGTACTAGGCTACTACAGTACACTGTTCCCTGTTGTTGAACACATCTGCTGCCTGTTTCAGTTCTGTAACTGTACAAATGCACCAACCCTAATCAAACTGCTTCATTCATTGTTCGATTATATAGGAAATAAAAGGACTGTGAGCATACGTCTTTGTGCGTAACATCAACAAACATCTGTTACAGCAGAGAGAGGAAGGGATGGAGAGAGGCGTAGTGGTGGACTAACCTGGAATAACATTGTAGTTAGACTGTCTCTCGTCAACACTCTTGTACGACTCAATGAAAATAGACCCTCCGTCTCCTCCTGCGTTGGGTGGAAGACTCCCCAGACTCGTCAGACCCAGGGGCGGTTTTGATCGTTGATTGTCCCTGTTCCCCCTGGCTCTCCCTTTCCCGGGCCCTCCTGCCTTCCTCCTCTTTCCCCGTCCTAGCCCTACTCCCTGGGGCTGGTTGTGCTCTGGGCCCCCTGGCCGCCACCTCCTCCTCCCATGGCCCTGATCCTGGCCAGCCAGCCCTCTCTGGTCCTGGGCCCCAGCTCCAGCCACCTCCAGATACAGGTAGACCAGGAGAGACAGAGAGAAGAGAACCCAGCGCTCCATAGCAGGACAGGAGATAGTCTGTCTGTAACACTGGAACAAGACAAAGAGGGTTTTAGATGCTGGTAAAGCCCTTGATATATAGAGCTGTGAGACACTGCGTCCCAAATGGCACCCTATATACTACATTACTTTTGACCTGGGTCTCTATATAGCATGTAGCAGGGCCCTGGTCAAAAGTAGTGCACTAATTTGGGAATAGGGTGCCATGTAGGATAGAGCCATAATATGTAGTTTCCACAATAATAACAAGCCTCTGGTCTATAGTCCCAGTCAGACAGGAGACAGATTAGGCCAGGCACAGACCTCTCTCTGTCACCAGGGCTGTAATTCTGTAATGCTCACCTTTCAGAGCTTTGTAAATATGTGATGCAGCACATTTAGGATTTAGGTTGAATAATGGTAAGAGTGTTAATTGACAAAGACAATGGCAGGTTCACCTAGACAACAGCTGTTAATACAGGATCTACATCCATCCTGTCACCTAGACAACAGCTGTTAATACAGGATCTACATCCATCCTGTCACCTAGACAACAGCTGTTAATACAGGATCTACATCCATCCTGTCACCTAGACAACAGCTGTTAATACAGGATCTACATCCATCCTGTCACCTAGACAACAGCTGTTAATACAGGATCTACATCCATCCTGTCACCTAGACAACAGCTGTTAATAAAGGATCTACATCCATCCTGTCACCTAGACAACAGCTGTTAATACAGGATCTACATCCATCCTGTCACCTAGACAACAGCTGTTAATACAGGATCTACATCCATCCTGTCACCTAGACAACAGCTGTTAATAAAGGATCTACATCCATCCTGTCACCCAGACAACAGCTGTTAATAAAGGATCTACATCCATCCTGTCACCCAGACAACAGCTGTTAATGCAGGATCTACATCCATCCTGTCACCCAGACAACAGCTGTTAATAAAGGATCTACATCCATCCTGTCACCCAGACAACAGCTGTTTATACAGGATCTACATCCATCCTGTCACCTAGACAACAGCTGTTAATACAGGATCTACATCCATCCTGTCACCTAGACAACAGCTGTTAATACAGGATCTACATCCATCCTGTCACCCAGACAACAGCTGTTAATAAAGGATCTACATCCATCCTGTCACCCAGACAACAGCTGTTAATAAAGGATCTACATCCATCCTGTCACCCAGACAACAGCTGTTAATAAAGGATCTACATCCATCCTGTCACCCAGACAACAGCTGTTAATAAAGGATCTACATCCATCCTGTCACCCAGACAACAGCTGTTAATAAAGGATCTACATCCATCCTGTCACCCAGACAACAGCTGTTAATAAAGGATCTACATCCATCCTGTCACCTAGACAACAGCTGTTAATACAGGATCTACATCCATCCTGTCACCCAGACAACATCACTAATACAGCTGCTAGAGAAAACAGTATTCCTTGAACAAGCAGTGTACAGTATGGGTTCAGCTGATTCACGTGTTGTGCTTTTGAGACAGAACTTTTACAGAAAAAAGGCAAAACACAAATAACTTTGAGGCAGAGGAGAATCAGGCCTGTTGAGGATTGGTCTTTATTTCCTCCAGACTCCAGGTAGGAAACTAGTTTCAATTGGAAACAGAATCTGGAATATCTCAACTCTTTCCTCAACCTTCTTCTAGGATCATCCTGCAGATTGATGGTGTGTGTGTGTGTGTGTGTGTGTGTGTGTGTAACAGGAGGTGTGTGAACATGCTGAAGGATGTCTTCACTCTTATCCTAACAGAGAGAGAACATGCCTGTACTGGGCCTCAGGCAGCCCGTCACTCTTATGACCAGGGCCCATAGGGTGCACTATAAAGGGTATAAGGTGCACTATAAAGGGTATAAGGTGCACTATAAAGGGTATAAGGTGCACTATAAAGGGTATAAGGTGCACTATAAAGGGTATAAGGTGCACTATAAAGGGTATAGGGTTCACTATAAAGGGTATAGGGTTCACTATAAAGGGTATAGGGTGCACTATAAAGGGTATAAGGTGCACTATAAAGGGTATAGGGTGCACTATAAAGGGTATAAGGTGCACTATAAAGGGTATAGGGTGCACTATAAAGGGTATAGGGTGCCATTTTGGAAGCAGACTCAGCAGTTAGTCATAAATCGGCCTTGTAACTGAAGCATTAAAACCCTCCCTCCTTCCACTCGGAGAGGAGAGGAGAGGAGAGGAGAGGAGAGGAGAGGAGAGGAGAGGAGAGGAGAGGAGAGGAGAGGGGAGGAGAGGAGAGGAGAGGAGAGGGGAGGGGAGGGGAGGGGAGGAGAGGGGAGGGGAGGGGAGGAGAGGAGAGGGGAGGAGAGGAGAGGAGAGGGGAGGAGAGGGGAGGGGAGGAGAGGAGAGGAGAGGGGAGGAGAGGAGAGGGGAGGAGAGGAGAGGGGAGGAGAAAAAATAGTGGAAAACATTGTGATTAAACCCTCTGGATGACGAGGCTCACATGGAGAAACTCAATACAAACTGAAGAGGGAGGGAGGGGGAGAAGGGAGGGAGGGAGGGAGGGGGAGAAGGGAGGGAGGGAGAGAAAGAGCTTACTAAACTAAAATAACCTACAGGAGAATAGACACTGAATTAAACCATTTTTAGACTAATAATGAAGTCGACAGTCAAAGTTTTCAGTCTTTTTCAAAGCTGTCAGTTAACCATCTTAACTAAAGCTTTTAATAGTAGGGTGTTTTCAAGTCTTACTGAATAGTTGGATAGGATTTAATGCTGACAGTTAGGACTAGGAATGGATAGGATTTAATGCTGACAGTTAGGACTAGGAATGGATAGGATTTAATGCTGACAGTTAGGACCAGGAATGGATAGGATTTAATGCTGACAGTTAGGACTAGGAATGGATAGGATTTAATGCTGACAGTTAGGACTAGGAATGGATAGGATTTAATGCTGACAGTTAGGACTAGGAATGGATTTGTTGACATCAAAAGGGAGTAACGGAAATGAAGTTCTCAGATTAACCATTAGCTTCTAACAAAAAGAAGCAACAAGTGAACCCTATTAAAGCTATTTTACTAACATGGGGATACTCTTACTGGACATTAATACAGTCCAGGAATCATCAGGCTATCCCCCCAAACACAGAACACCTCCCTCACTGACCTAATCAAACACAGAACACCTCCCTCACTGACCTAATCAAACACAGAACACCTCCCTCACTGACCTAATCAAACACAGAACACCTCCCTCACTGACCTAATCAAACACAGAACACCTCCCTCACTGACCTAATCAAACACAGAACACCTCCCTCACTGACCTAATCAAACACAGAACACCTCCCTCACTGACCTAATCAAACACAGAACACCTCCCTCACTGACCTAATCAAACACAGAACACCTCCCTCACTGACCTAATCAAACACAGAACACCTCCCTCACTGACCTAATCAAACTGAAACACAGTAAACTTAATGACTAGCTATAGTCAGAAGCAAAGTAAAAGCAGAATGAGTAGTGAGACAACCCGGTTTACATTACCAACGTCTGTCTGTCTGCCTGCCAAGTAGTTTTCTCCCTCTCCCAATCCAGCTGTAGGACAGTGTGGAGATAAATGCTTTAAACAGACGGAGAGACGGAGACAAGCCTGTTACGCTCCGCTCAGAGAAGCCTGGGGATGCCAAGCCTTGCCTAACAGAGGAAAAGCTGTAATGCTGAAAGCAGGTTACTTCAAAGACAAGAAAAGACCCAATACAGTGTTGTGAGTTAGAAAGAGAGAGGTTGGCCGTCTTCTTTCTTGTAATTACTAGCTAAGTTAACACAATGGTGGTGTTTGGTGCACTACTCTACTCTACAACAGCAGAGGTGTAGTTTGACCCTTCTGCTTGTCATTAACCAGTCTGCTAAATGCACATCAGAATATAGACAGAAAACCCAAGGGCTCTGGTCAAAAGTAGTGCACTATATAGGGTGCCATTTCAGACGCAGACTAGGTTACAACCTTAGTTACATTTTAACATGTTAGTCATTGAGCAGACACTCTTATCCAGAGTGACTTAGTTAGTTAGTGCATTACATGTTCATACTTTATTCATTCTGGTCACCCGTTGCAAGTGCCATGCTCTACCATATGAGCTACACGGGACTGCCATTAGTGCCTGACGTGTCGTTGAGAGATGGGAAAGATAGCCTACTCTGTCCTGATCTGGACCAGGCATGTTTCTGCAGCTATAGTGGGTAGTCTAGTGGTAGGAAGATATTGTTACCCAATGAGAGTGATGTCCAGCCCCTTACCTCTCATCTCATCCTAGTGGAAGGATACCATGGACTAATAATGTATTGGAGGTTAATCTTTCTAACAGCTCCCATTTCAAACTGGGAGAGATGTCATCATCTGGCAGAGTTGGCGGAAAACATCCAAATACAGTCGTATGCAAAAGTTTGGGCACCCCTGACAATTTCCATGATTTCCATTTATAAATAATTGGGTGTTTGGATCAGCAATTTCATTTTGATCTATCAAATAACTGATGGACACAGTAATATTTCAGTAGTGAAATGAGGTTTATTGGATTAACAGAAAATGTGCAATATGCATCAAAATGAAATTAGACAGGTGCATAAATTTGGGCCCCAACAGAAAAATCACATCAATATTTAGTAGAGCCTCCTTTTGCTAAAATAACAGCCTCTAGATGCTTCCTATAGCCTCTAATGAGTGTCTGGATTCTGGATGAAGGTATTTTGGACCATTCCTCCTTACAAAACATCTCCAGTTCAGTTAGGTTTGATGGTTGCCGAGCATGGACAGCCCGCTTCAAATCATCCCACAGATTCTCAATGATATTCAGGTCTGGGGACTGGGATGGCCATTCCAGAACATTGTACTTGTTCCTCTGCATAAATGCCCGGGTAGATTTTGAGCAGTGTTTTGGGTCGTTGTCTTGTTGAAATATCCAGCCCCGGCGTAACTTCAACTTTGTGACTGATTCTTCAACATTATTCCCAATAATCTGCTGATATTGAGTGGAATCCATGCGACCCTCAACTTTAACAAGATTCCCAGTACCGTCCTGTAGCCCATCCCAGCCTTGTGCAGGTCTACAATTTTATCCCTGATGTCCTTACACAGCTCTCTGGTCTTGGCCATTGTGGAGAGGTTGGAGTCTGTTTGATTGAGTGTGTGGACAGGTGTCTTTTATACAGGTAACGAGTTCAAACAGGTGCAGTTAATACAGGTAATGAGTGGAGAACAGGAGGGCTTCTTAAAGAAAAACTAACAGGTCTGTGAGAGCCGGAATTCTTACTGGTTGGTAGGTGATCAAATACTTATGTCATGCAATAAAATGCAAATTAATTATTTAAAAATGTCCTTGGTTGCAACACTCACTACCGAGTTCCAAACTGCCTCTGGAAGCAACGTCAACACAAGAACTGTTCGTTGGGAGCTTCATGAAATGGGTTTCCATGGCCGAGCAGCCGCACACAAGCCTAAGATCACCATGCGCAATGCCAAGCGCGGCTGGAGTTTGGGGAAGGCCATTTCCTGTTTCAGTATGACAATGCCCCTGTGAGGTCCATACAGAAATGGTTTGTGAGATCGGTGTGGAAAAACTTGACTGGCCTGCAGAGAGCCCTGACCTGGTCATGAAGTGCATCTCCATCCTTCCAGGTTGGAGTAAAGAATAGTTAGCTATGTTTCTATCAGACTGACATCCCTTCAAATTGGAATAATCTATGACTGACATCCCTTCAGGTTGGAATAATCTATGACTGACATCCCTTCAGGTTGGAATAATCTATGACTGACATCCCTTCAGGTTGGAATAATCTATGACTGACATCCCTTCAGGTTGGAATAATCTATGACTGACATCCCTTCAGGTTGGAATAATCTATGACTGACATCCCTTCAGGTTGGAATAATCTATGACTGACATCCCTTCAGGTTGGAATAAAGAACAGTTATCTATGTTTCTGTCAGACTGGTGTGAGACTGATTGAGGGTCCTTGTTTTTAATAGTTGGTACAGTGTGTCTGTGTCCTATTCCCTATATAGTGCATTATCTTTGACCAGGGCCGTTTCCTACACATTACTGTCCTATAGGTCAAAAGAAGTGCACTATTATGGCGCCATTTGGGACGCACCTCTCATAGAACAGAAAGAAAGAGTGTGTATGTATTGTTGAGGAGATTCCATCTCTCTGTCATGAACTGAAAGTCCTGACTGTCTAAACAGGGGGTGTTGTAGCTACGGCAACATTGGCTTTAGAGAGGGGTGTTGTAGCTACGGCAACATTGGCTTTAGAGAGGGGTGTTGTAGCTACGGCAACATTGGCTTTAGAGAGGGGTGTTGTAGCTACGGCAACATTGGCTTTACTGGTTAAACACAAATAAACATTCAATGTTGTGCTTTTATTTTAGGTGTTAGTTAGAACTGAGTCTGGTAAAGGGACAGGTGTTAGTTAGAACTGAGTCTGGTAAAGGGACAGGTGTTAGTTAGAACTGAGTCTGGTAAAGGGACAGGTGTTAGTTAGAACTGAGTCTGGTAAATGGACAGGTGTTAGTTAGAACTGAGTCTGGTAAAGGGACAGGTGTTAGAACTGAGTCTGTTAAAGGGACAGGTGTTAGTTAGAACTGAGTCTGGTAAAGGGACAGGTGTTAGTTAGAACTGAGTCTGGCAAAGGGACAGGTGTTAGAACTGAGTCTGGTAAAGGGACAGGTGTTAGTTAGAACTGAGTCTGGTAAAGGGACAGG
Source organism: Thymallus thymallus (assembly GCA_023634145.1). Classification (NCBI taxonomy): domain Eukaryota; kingdom Metazoa; phylum Chordata; class Actinopteri; order Salmoniformes; family Salmonidae; genus Thymallus; species Thymallus thymallus. The sequence continues at coordinate 2,843,791 of CM042410.1, forward strand.
TGTTAGAACTGAGTCTGGTAAAGGGACAGGTGTTAGAACTGAGTCTGGTAAAGGGACAGGTGTTAGTTAGAACTGAGTCTGGTAAAGGGACAGGTGTTAGTTAGAACTGAGTCTGGTAAAGGGACAGGTGTTAGAACTGAGTCTGGTAAAGGGACAGGTGTTAGAACTGAGTCTGGTAAAGGGACAGGTGTTAGTTAGAACTGAGTCTGGTAAAGGGACAGGTGTTAGTTAGAACTGAGTCTGGTAAAGGGACAGGTGTTAGAACTGAGTCTGGTAAAGGGACAGGTGTTAGTTAGAACTGAGTCTGGTAAAGGGACAGGTGTTAGTTAGAACTGAGTCTGGTAAAGGGACAGGTGTTAGAACTGAGTCTGGTAAAGGGACAGGTGTTAGTTAGAACTGAGTCTGGTAAAGGGACAGGTGTTAGTTAGAACTGAGTCTGGTAAAGGGACAGGTGTTAGTTAGAACTGAGTCTGGTAAAGGGACAGGTGTTAGTTAGAACTGAGTCTGGTAAAGGGACAGGTGTTAGTTAGAACTGAGTCTGGTAAAGGGACAGGTGTTAGTTAGAACTGAGTCTGGTAAAGGGACAGGTGTTAGTTAGAACTGAGTCTGGTAAAGGGACAGGTGTTAGTTAGAACTGAGTCTGGTAAAGGGACAGGTGTTAGTTAGAACTGAGTCTGGTAAAGGGACAGGTGTTAGTTAGAACTGAGTCTGGTAAAGGGACAGGTGTTAGTTAGAACTGAGTCTGGTAAAGGGACAGGTGTTAGAACTGAGTCTGGTAAAGGGACAGGTGTTAGTTAGAACTGAGTCTGGTAAAGGGACAGGTGTTAGTTAGAACTGAGTCTGGTAAAGGGACAGGTGTTAGAACTGAGTCTGGTAAAGGGACAGGTGTTAGTTAGAACTGAGTCTGGTAAAGGGACAGGTGTTAGTTAGAACTGAGTCTGGTAAAGGGACAGGTGTTAGAACTGAGTCTGGTAAAGGGACAGGTGTTAGAACTGAGTCTGGTAAAGGGACAGATGTTAGTTTGAACTGAGTCTGGTAAAGGGACAGGTGTTTAGAACTGAGTCTGGTAAAGGGACAGGTGTTAGTTAGAACTGAGTCTGGTAAAGGGACAGGTGTTAGAACTGAGTCTGGTAAAGGGACAGGTGTTAGTTAGAACTGAGTCTGGTAAAGGGACAGGTGTTAGTTAGAACTGAGTCTGGTAAAGGGACAGGTGTTAGTTAGAACTGAGTCTGGTAAAGGGACAGGTGTTAGTTAGAACTGAGTCTGGTAAAGGGACAGGTGTTAGTTAGAACTGAGTCTGGTAAAGGGACAGGTGTTAGTTAGAACTGAGTCTGGTAAAGGGACAGGTGTTAGTTAGAACTGAGTCTGGTAAAGGGACAGGTGTTAGTTAGAACTGAGTCTGGTAAAGGGACAGGTGTTAGAACTGAGTCTGGTAAAGGGACAGGTGTTAGAACTGAGTCTGGTAAAGGGACAGATGTTAGTTTGAACTGAGTCTGGTAAAGGGACAGGTGTTTAGAACTGAGTCTGGTAAAGGGACAGGTGTTAGTTAGAACTGAGTCTGGTAAAGGGACAGGTGTTAGAACTGAGTCTGGTAAAGGGACAGGTGTTAGTTAGAACTGAGTCTGGTAAAGGGACAGGTGTTAGTTAGAACTGAGTCTGGTAAAGGGACAGGTGTTAGTTAGAACTGAGTCTGGTAAAGGGACAGGTGTTAGTTAGAACTGAGTCTGGTAAAGGGACAGGTGTTAGTTAGAACTGAGTCTGGTAAAGGGACAGGTGTTAGTTAGAACTGAGTCTGGTAAAGGGACAGGTGTTAGTTAGAACTGAGTCTGGTAAAGGGACAGGTGTTAGTTAGAACTGAGTCTGGTAAAGGGACAGGTGTTAGTTAGAACTGAGTCTGGTAAAGGGACAGGTGTTAGTTAGAACTGAGTCTGGTAAAGGGACAGGTGTTAGTTAGAACTGAGTCTGGTAAAGGGACAGGTGTTAGTTACAACTGAGTCTGGTAAAGGGACAGGTGTTAGTTAGAACTGAGTCTGGTAAAGGGACAGGTGTTAGTTAGAACTGAGTCTGGTAAAGGGGCAGGTATAGGGTGGCGTTTTGGACACTGCCTGATACAGTAATTTCACCTGATGTAGTGTACAGTATTTAGAGCAGTAGATTCAGAGTGAAACACACATGAAGCCAGAGCATAACTTCATAACATCAATAGTCAGGCCAGGCTGTAGCTCCATAACTCTCTAACGTGTTGTAACAGGCTTTGGCTGTACCGGTCTTCTCCGGTCTGTCCTAGACGGCACAAAACAGATCTAGGACCAGGATAATGTATTGTAAGTAGAGGAATATATTTATAGTGTGAAACACATGAAGCTAGGCCCTCTCCCCTGGAACTATTCCCCAGGAACTATTCCCCTGGAACTATTCCCCTGGAACTATTCCCCAGGAACTATTCCCCAGGAACTATTCCCCAGGAACTATTCCCCTGGAACTATTCCCCTGGAACTATTCCCCAGGTCGTTGCTGTAAATGAGAATGTGTTCTCAGTCAACATTCCTGGTCAAATCTCTCTCTCTATATATAATAATAATGTAATTCTGTAGCTGCTGCACCAGAGAAGGTCTTTAATGTTGTGACAGGATTTGTCTGCACCATCTCCTGTCTGCCTGCCTGCCTGCCTGCCTGCCTGCCTGCCTGCCTGCCTGCCTGCCTGCCTGCCTGCCTGCCTGCCTGCCTGCCTGCCTGCCTGCCAGCCTGCCTGCCTGCCTGCCTGCCTGTCTGTCTGTCTGTCTGTCTGCCTGCCTGCCTGCCTGTCTGTCTGTCTGTCTGCCTGCCTGTCTGCCTGCCTGCCTGCCTGCCTGCCTGCCTGCCTGCCTCTCTGTCTGTCCTCAGCAGCTGTGAGTGTCTCCATGTGCCTTGGCTCGCTCTCTGCTGAGAACAACAAGGTCAGCTATAGTATGTTCAGTTATCCAATATATTGGATGATGATCTACACAGGATTCCTTTGTTGTCTGTGAGAGCTGAGCTTCATACCATATGCTGTCTGCACTACAAACAGACAGACAGTCTTTACAGGCCTGAACATGCAGTCACCAGACAGTTTATTAGGTACACCCCCCCGTTCACCAAAATGGATCGCTCCTACAGACAGTGAGTCACGTGGCCGTGGCTCGCTATATAAAGCAGGCAGACAGGCATCAAGGCATTCAGTTACTGTTCCATTGAACATTATGATGGGCAAAAGTTGTTACCTAAGCGACTTTATATAGT